>VFXL01000549.1:0-40001 GCA_009761765.1 Phenacoccus solenopsis | reverse complement strand
GAGGCCTGGCAATGACTTTTGAAATGCTCCTTGTATATTTCGTCAAAAATGAAACACCAGTCCGTGGCCTCGCGCCAAGTCAGCATACATATTAGCCAGAGGCCATCCGGTGAGCATATCGATAGTGGGAGTAAATACTCTGCATAGCCCATCCACCAGTACAGTAACATGTAGGTAATAGTAGGGCAGACAGTTATAGAATAAGATACAGTCATGAGATCAGAACTTACCTGATTATTTTTGAAATAGTGCAGTACTTTAGCGCAGCCCTGAACAATTGATTCAGATCCAATGAATTGTATTTCAAGAAAACATGATCGAAAATGCAATATGTAGCCACATTAATTGCTGCGTAGACATAATAATTTACGACGTGTTGTACTCGAATTCTAACCTAATCAACGCGTCGTGAAAATAATGTATTTTATGCGAGTAAAGTTCGTTCGTTCTTTATTTTGATTATTCGATTCATGTAACGAAACGAGCCACCACAGGCACCACATTAAGGTAAACGTGGACGTGAATTATTGATTGGCTTTTATATGTACCTAGCTACCTACGTCCAATGGTGCAGTGTGCGTAGAAAACAACGTTTAGCTATGCAGACACGTAGACGTAGCTATGTACTTACTACTTACTACTTAGTACTTACCTAGTCGTCTGTCCATACTCGTATCCCTTGTGTTTCAGAGTAACTAATTTTGCTATGGTTGCCCTTGCCCGCCAGCGCACTTGTATCAGCTGTAACTATACCTTTATATGTCTATGTTTATATCTATATCTACTTATATATATATCTTATATCTATACGTATTTGTGTACAAAATCTAGCGGATGGCTAATGAAAAACCACACTCTGCCGTTACCCTCAGAATGAATTGGAATATTGTACGATAGAATGGTAATAATAGTCATGATTTCTCAGTCAGTGATTACTAAATTATGATTTATTCAAAATTTGTAAATCGTTCATCATTGCGTCACTTATTTTGGGGCCGAGGAGTGTGTTCTTCCATCAGCCACCCGGTGGATCTGCACATACACTTGCTGCTTTTCGATACGTGAATGTTGAAAAGGCTAAATAATAGATTTTCCTTGTTTATGATGTACTTGTACGTATTTTTAGATATCCCGTTATTCCTACGCATCAAGTTCAGCTTTGGATAAACTGCATCGGTTTGGTGATGTCCGCTTTGCCGGACTCCTACTGGCTGGTGCTGCATGATCGTCTTGTGGAGATCGTCACCTGTCCACGATTGCTGCGTTGGGATTATGATAGGTCCCCGTTTGACATGTTCAATTTTACCGAAGTAAATAATTCGTGGGTAGAAAACAAGTTCGTCTATATGTTAGCGGTCGCACAAGCCATGTGGCATCACGCTGGTGTCGGACAGATTTCAGCCGTACCACAGTAAGTTTTCATTGAAACAAACTATGATACCTTGGACCTACATATTAAAGAGCGTAAAGCATTGATGTGTCTTAAGCGTCAGAGAAGCTGTGCTAATAAGTCATTGTATCCATTAAGCATTTGAAATGATCTTCAAAAATTGATTATATCACATGATACCAATTTTTGGATAACAGTGAAATAAATAGGCTTGTTATACTTAGGTGGGAATTTCGTGAAAAAGACTCTTTTGATTAAAAGATATGATCGAGCCGAGATCAACACAAATAATCTTCTTCTGTAACTTATTTACTGACTGAGAAAATTAGGTTTCAATTTCACAACGTAAGGAAACTGTATGTATTTTTTCAATTTACGCGCGCGCCTGACATTTTTTTTTTTTTTTTTTTTTTGTGTTTAAGGCGTTTTTAGCTGCCAGGGCTATTACGCCAAACTAGAGAATTTAGATTTCGGGGAACAAGAGAGTTCTTCGTAGGAAAATCAGAATTTTATCGATAATATCTGGGTCGTCTGGGATGTAAGAAATTTTCAATATACTAGAACGCTTCAATATAAACTATATGTAAAAATCATTTTCTATCCCGTTTTCAAGTTAGCCTACTTTACTCCGCACACCACGCCTAGTTTTACCTTTCGATTCTGAACTAGATGGGTTACATTTTCTACGCAAAAAAATTGTATTTCAAGTTGGGTGTATTTTGAAACCCAATAGAAAATCTCACGCTCTTTCTAATGGTATATAGAAAAAATGTTGACCAACACTTTCATCGTGAAAATCAATTTCAAAACGAAAAATCGTTGAATATTCGAGCTAAGTAAGAAAGCGCTTTTCAAAAATTTACGTTCACGTTGAAATTTCGAGTGGAAATTGTAATTTTTTAGGAAATTTCATGCTCTTTTCAATACTACATAGAGATAAAGGACACTTCCATCACCTTGACTGATTTCAATAAAGGAGCTATGCAAAAATTATATATTCTCTACGTTAAAATAGCTTTTACTAATGAAAGTATCAGTCGAATTTTTTTATACAGGTATGCACAGAATTCGAATGAGCTTGAAGTTTCCTAAAAAACGACTATTTTGAAACGCTGCGTGGTCACTCAAATTTTTGAGTAACTCAAATGTGAAATTGCGGAAAGGGTTTGTACTGCCTGAAAATTTAATGACTTTTTTTTGCTTTCGAAATCGATTATTATGATGAACGCTGTAGAGAAATCATTTTTTCTAATACACTATTTATAGTCTACAGCCCATCTTGAAAAAGTGTTCAACCTGCGGGATTTTCTGCGGATCAAAAAATTCTGCTGGCAATAGGTAGATATAGGTTGGACATTAGGAAATATGATAATTTTAGCGATACTCGCGGTCACAATGGGAGGCTGGGACCTAAAAACACCCTTTTTTGAACGTCAAGGAGACTAAAAAAACTAAACGGGCCAGAAAGGGGGGTGTCCACTGAGTATAAATATGAGTGTATTTCTACTAGCTGCGGTCACAACTGCATGTTATTGCAGTTTTTATGCAATTTTCATCATTTTTCACACTTGAATTGCTCTATGAGTATAATTATGCCCGGGACCGAAAAAATCGCTCACATATTGGTAAAAGAACGCGTTTCAAATATACTGAACCCTCGTTTTTAAAAATTTGTGGTCGCAATACCTATCAATTGCATACTGAAGTTGCGCATATGCGAAAATTCAGCTAAAAATGGATTTCTTCAACTTTATCAAAAAGTATCCTTGCGACCTATCAAAGTGGATTAAAATTTCGCGTAGAATTCAAAAATCATGAGGAAAACCATATTTAACCTTATCTGAGAAAATTTATGGCGAAAATACAATTTTGGGACACATTAATTAGAATACTAATTGGCGTTTTATCACCGATCTTAATTCTCTCATGTCTCTTCTCTTAATATTTTAAAGAAAACAAAATGAGAATGGATCACGATATAACCTTCGCGTTAATAATTTCAGGAACGGAGAGTGGTTTCGCTATTATACATTTTACTGGATGACAATTCGATGTGGGTTTTTGCATTGTTTAGCCCGTGAGTAAGCAGAGAAGCAATGGAGCGTGGTACTGTGGCACTTGTATCATCCTCGTGTAGTCTTGTTGATGAAAATGTTTCAATGAGTGACATGCTTACCAAATGCGACAGAAGCGTTCAAGTTTTATGATCGCGAGCGCTATTTTCGCGAATGTATACAATATACTGTGTACCCTGAATGAAGTTTTTAAGGCAGTTTTGGAGAGGATGAATGTTAGTGTAAGGAAATCAACAGCATTATCTGCGAGTCTGCTCACGCCCTTCTTGAAAACTTAGCTCGTTAATGTGGCATGAAAGATTACAGCTTTTTTCTTATTTTCGCTGAGTCTCGAAAAAAAATCATTATTTCATCATCTACAATTCTGAGATAAGTCTAGTGGATTGAAATCATCATCGAAAAAAACCTTCAGCATTTACCCTTAAAAATTGAAAATTTTCATTATTCAAGCATAGAATGATCATCTTGATAAGAATGCAAATGTTAATTTACTTATGCTTTACGCTCTTGTCACTTATTGCACGCAACTTACGCTTTGAAATTATCGTTTTGTTCAAGATTTGTCAAAGAGAGGCTAACACCTATAATTCAAAGCGAGGAGCAGTACATTTTCGTATGCCACTTAATTGGTCCCTTTCTATCACGCTACAATGTGGATCGACCGTCGCCTTGTATTTTAGATCTCACAGTGGAATTATTCAACGCTTTAAAACAAATCAACTCAACAATTAAAGAGTTGAAGTACATAGATCCAATTTGCGATTTATTGTATCCTTTGAAACTTGTTGAATATTAATGGACGCGAATAAGAACGACTTTTAGTTATTCAAAACATAGCTAACTAGTGAGAGACTATTATGCCTTGTTTGGCGGTAATGCCTTTATAATGCACCACAAAGACACATACTAATACGAGTATACAGTTTTCTAAGTATAGTACAGTCGAATTGCGACTAAAAAACGTGATGGCCGGGACTAATTGGGAGCCAAAGTTTTTCTGCGGAAAGTGGAGCCAGTAGTGTCCATAATAACACCCAACTTTTTACAAGAAATCGCGCCGTTGCTTCTCTTTAAAAATCCATATTTTTGCCCCCAAAACCAGTTGGTAGCCAATAACACGCGTTTTAATCTAGATACTGAAAAAAAGTCCTATTAAAAAATGAAGATGATCAGATTTTCAACAAAAAATATTATTACACATTTTTCGCTCAAGTTGATACAATCCTGAGAAAACGACCTTCAAACACGCCACTTTCGCTGCACATAGGACCATAGTGCGGCGTTTGATATACGCCACCACGTTACCCTGCTATTTTATGTTCCCATCGTACGAATTTTTTTTTTCGAAAATCCATCTTGTATACCGGTTGATAGTTGCGAAAGGATCACAAAAGTATGCCCAAAAAATTTCAGCTCTCAAAATTGATATTTATACCCTGCATAATTGGGTCAAAGTTGAAAAATTTTATGATATTTGATTTTTTTTTAATTAGTTTTCGAAAATTTGAACATTTTTGTGACCAAGGGCGATATTTTGCATTCTGAACTTCAGAAAAATAATTATTTACGCTTTTTTTCTTTTGTATTCAGCTGCTTTCAGCTGCTTTCAAATTATTTCCAATGTAGGTATTTGAGAAACTCCCACCCGCCAAAAAATACACGTTTTTATTCAATCTTCATTTTTTTTCAGCATGTTGCACCCCCTAAAGGGACTTTGAAAAAATTATTTGTTGTACCTAAGGGTATGACGAAGTTTTGAAAAAAATTCAGCGATAGCACTTTCCCAAAATTTTTGGAATTTTTTTTTGAAATTTTCAACTTTCCCAAAAATGGGGAAAAAAATTTCAAAAAAAATTTCAAAAAATTATCGTACGAACATACATGCTCTAGGTATAATTTGTGAAAATTTCAAAAATGTCCCCTCTTTCTTTCTGGAAATATGGCGAATTGAATTTTCAGTATATAAAGTGCGATAATTCTTGAAGGGGTGGGGCTAGCGGGTCAAAAATTTAGTTGGAATGTTTTAAAGTCTCAAGTAATATTTGGAACCACTTTTGACCAAATTTGCGTCAAGGGCCGATTTTACTTACTTAATGAGGGAGTCCCTTTAAAGGTGCGGATACACCAGCGCGCCGTTCACAACCTGGCATTATATGTTCGCGAGCCGTTCTGCGCCTCAAACACGCTTCGAACGCTCCAGGTACAAGCAAATTTTGCTTCTGAACGAATAAGCTCGTTGGGACGAACATGAAACGCGTGGTTCGCGAACATAGTACGAATGGTTCGCCAACAGAACGAGCGGTTCGCGAACGGCGCGTAGAGGGGCTTTGTCGGAAAATTGAGTATGCACCTAGTTCAGTAGTTTGCAAAATGATACCAAAAGAATCTGAAAAAAATTTCAGCCCTCTAGGTTAATATTTACCTTTCCAATAATTTAGTCGAAGTTTGCGAATAAGCAAAATTTTTCAAAACATTTGAAGAAATTGTGTTGGACGTATTTAAATTTTTTGGGGGTTTAAGCATCATGTTTTGCCTTCCCAACTTCGAAAAGTAAATAAAATGCCAATTTTTCCTCTATCCAGGAGTTCCAAAAATACCTATACTATGTGCTAAAATACCCTATTTTACCTGTTTCTCCATTTTATTTAGTATCATTTATTCCCTAATTAAATATTGTGTAAGAGGTAAGTAGCTGAGTACAATCATAAAGTATTCTTTAGTCTTTATGCTCGAACAATATAAATGTAGTGGTGCATTTTCATTATTGGGGGGTCCCAAAAATAGTCATTATATGAGTGTAATTCAATTTACTATTTCAAGCTACCTAAGAATTATTCATACTTACAATATTCAATGATTCAATTATTAAAAAATTCCACAACTCTTTGCTTTATACCAGAACTCACCAAGCGTAGGTGACTGTCCATCGAGGGCCTCGGTCAGTTGGGTTGTAGGCAAAAATTTATTGAATAATTCAAATTTTAAAATTGTTTTAAATTCGACATATGGCATCACGTAGCAAAACACTTTTCTTACGGAATGAGTATTAAATCAGAAAATGCTTCCGGACACTCCATTTATTGTTTCATTTATTCACTCCCCTAAATCAACTGCTCCCACGATCGTTGTAGATTTAGACTGTAAAACGATTGGGAAGCTCCTTTCCATATGCCAAAATTTATCGGTCGTTCAATTTGAAACCATCGCAAGTTCGATAAAAATCAAAAATTTCTGTATTTCTGATCTCAGCACGCATCAAAAATATTTATTGGAAATGGCCATTGTCCGCAGCATTATGCAGAAAGGAATCCAGGCTCAATCTCCAAAGCCCGATAGCTTACCATAGCCAATTGCATATTACGATTTCATCTCTGTCGACGACCTCAGGGATGAGCTAAAAATTTTAACCATCTGTATAATGAGAGTGTACGTGCCAATGTGGTACGCAATTTAAAAAAGTCATAAATATGTGGATGGACTCTATCACTTCTTGGAACTAATAGGTCTAATTCGCGACTATCCAAGCAATGTACAGAAAATTATTCATCCAATTTTACAAAGGAACGGGTACAATTCTCATCCTGATAACTTACTTATAGCTATGATATGTGATTCAGAAGCGGTAGTAAAAAAATAGGCTTAGAACAAAATTGCGATTGCTGCTCGATCAAATTCAAGGAAACGGAATTTTGTTCTCCCTAATGTTGAGCTGTTGGTGAGCTCCGGACAGCTCAGTTTGAAAGGAAAACGCACGTTGAGTATACGTTGGAAAAAAAGACGATGTATTACTCCTCGAACAAAGTTTATTGACTTTTCAAAACACAAACACAGGCTATCTGCCTGTTCGCGGTAACCTTAGTTTATACGCAAGTCAAAGGATTAATTTTACAAAACAAAAGCAAACAAAAATGTCGGGATGATTTCGCACAGAAATTGAGTGCACCACTTGATTACGTTTTGCACTATCTATCGAACTGTCTATCGGATTGAACTATTGGGCTGAACTGTGGCACTCTACTGTTGGTGGCCGCTGGTGGTAAATATATTCGCCTCAAGTAGACGCGACGGCAACCTAAGGGGAAGAGGAATTTGTGCTGACAACGGCGTCTGCAACCCGACGCCTTCCAGGTGCGCACGTGTTGCATTTCGCCGACGCAGCGCTTGCGCCTATTGTGATGCCAGCCGATCCCCGGACACTTGCCGACCAGTGTAGTGTTACACGCCAGCGGAAGTGCTGACGAGCCTAAACCGGTTCGACCGGTGTAATGTGACACCGACCGTGGTTTCGCTGACGATGCTCAACCTGTCGGTCGGTGAAACATGACACCCGACCAGGAATGCGGTTAGCATCGGTCTCCGCCTAGCCATGGCCACGCTGTGCTGACGTGACCTTGGCTGGCAGAGTGCACGGTGATATTCTCCCGTGGGGATTTTTGGTCATAACACTAAAATTAATTTCAAAGCCGAGAAGTATTCGAAATTAATTAATTGGTCCACGACAGGTTAGATTATGTTACATTTTTAAATCCTTCTTACATCCAATATTTATTCTCCCAGAAAAGTGTTTCGGTTTTTTCATTTCTACGCGATGCCATCTGTCGCATATAAAATAATTTTAAAATTTGAATTATTCAACAAATTCTTGCCTACTACCCAACTGACCGGAGGACCTCGATGCACAGCCACCTACGCTTGGTGAGTTCTGGTATAAAGCAAAGAGTTGTGGAATTTTTTAATAATTGAATCATTGAATATTGTAAGTATGAATAATTTTTAGGTACCTTGAAATAGTAAATTGTAATTACACTCATGTAATGACTATTTTTGGGACCCCCAATAATGAAAATGCACCACTACATTTATATTTTCGAGCATAAACACTAAAGAATACCTTATGATTGTACTCAGCTATTTACCTCTTACACAATATTTAATTAGGGAATAAATGATACTAAATAAAATGGAGGAACAGGTAAAATAGGGTATTTTAGCACATAGCATAGGTATTTTCGGAACCCTTGGATAGAGGAAAAATTGGCATTTTATTTACTTTTCGAAGTTGGGAAGGCAAAACATGATGCTTAAACCCCCAAAAAATTTAAATACGTCCAACACAATTTCTTCAAATATTTTGAAAAATTTTGCTTATTCGCAAACTTTGACTCAATTATGGGAAGGGTAAATATTAACCTAGAGGGCTGAAATTTTTTTCAGATTCTTTTGGGATCATTTTGCAACTTCTGAACTAGGTGCATACTCAATTTTCTAACAAAAGTGAAAATCGAATTTGATAGTGCCTCGTATGTGAGTTAAAAACGTTTTTTATTTATTTATTATTATTTTTTTTTCTTCAAATTATTGGCACTAATAGACGAAGTCCGACTTCAGTATCTTCCTATTTCTTATCTTTGGGATGGAATTACATAATAGAGTTGAAGAAAAAAAAACAAAAGCTCTACTCTAATGTAATATTCTTATTTATTTACTTTTTTTTTTAGTTAATGAATGTTGCCCAGGTGACTTGATAGCGCGTTGTGAAATTCCTTGACCACTATTTGTACAGATATCATATAAAATATCAATTTGTTGGAGATTTAATGAAAGCGGAAGTGGAAGGAATTATTCGAGAACTGCGACCCTCGTTAAAAAGACGATTACGTTTTATTGCTCATTTAAACATCAATGAAATTCAACAATAATATGTATTATGCATAATTATTGTGTATCAAATCATTTCAGAATTTCTCTCTTTTACAGAATGTTCAACATCAGCTCCCCTCCTCAAAAAAAAAAAAAAAAAAAAAAAAACAAAAGAAAAAAAATAGAAGAATTTGTCATTAAAGAAATCTTACGATGGCTGTAGGAAAAGATTATTTATTCCATAAAAATAACGTACAGTATATGCATTGTGTTGTGCGATGAATGACGTCATCAACATCTCTAACACTGAAATTATTGAGAACTGTTCGGGAAAAGAAACGATAGTTATGAGCATTTTTGTTTGCACATTCAAGCGCTATTACATGCTACTACTTTTCAATGAATTTTCTTGCATCTAAAAAGAGAAGGGCATAAGTTGTGACGCTCTGATTCCAACCAAACAAATACGTGTAATTTGAAGGTACATGAATAAGGCACTTCATATGCAAAATTTCAGCTGTTCTAAGTGATTTGTGGGGAGGGCTTTGCATTTTTCAGCGTCAATTATTTTTTGGCTTGGTAATTTGGCCAATTTCTTTCTTCAATCTCTAGTAGTGTATTAATAGTACAGGGAAATAAGCTAATTTTTTGGCCGAACTTGGAAAAAAATGGTAGTGAGCGGAATTTCTTATTATATGTGCAGAATGGTGTCCTTAACAAGGTATAAAAAGTTGTCATCCGTAGGAGGTGAGCTAACCCCAGGAGGGGGCTAAAACTACAACTGTTTTTTGCTGATATCTTTGAAAAGAAGGGTTATACTTCAAAATAAGTTATATCAAAAAGTATTCCCCGTTAAATTTCACATAGAATGAGTGAAACAGTTTTCTCAAGAAGTCATTAATAAGTCCAAAATTGGGAGATCAAAAAATACCAATTTTTAGAATTCTTTTCGAAAATCACTCTTTCTTTATATCTTCTAGACGGTGCGTTCTACGAAAAACTTGTTAATATTGAAAAATATTCCCCATTCAATTTTCTATAAGATACATGAAAAACTTTCCCCAAAAAGTCATAAAAGTGCCCAAAATACATTAACTTTGGGAAAATTCGTTCATATGTGTTCATGTCTGTTATCAAGTGACCTATGTAGGTGATAAGGATGAAGAAATAATTTTTACTGATGATTCCCCCTCCCCTTCCTCCTCCCTCCTTTAGAAATTCTTCTCCAGATCTAGATTATAGAAAAAAAAACTACAGATATATTTTGAGATGCTGATTCTAGCAATGTCTCTACCAATGTCGACACAAGCTTTGGATGCAATATCAGAAATTCAGGAAATCGTGGATTACATGAAGGAAGAAGTGGCACCTATGAAGACGAGAGGAGCTCGGGGAAAAAAAGAGTCGAAAATTAGGAAGAGCCAAAAATTACTTAAAAAGGAATCCTGGATTCAATCCTTATGTCAAACCTAAATTGAATTTTATGTAATTTTTATATTTTATTGTTGGCATTTAAGCTGTTTGTTAATTCAAAATTTTTCTCTTTACAAAAAAAAAAAATAATAATAACAATAAAAAATTTATAAATACAGTTGTATATATAAAAAATTTTTAGAAGATTCATTCATTTTAAACGTGCCCTTAGTTTTGTAAAGCAGTTGTACTTTTTATTTTTCATTTTTCATCTTTTTGGGGGAGCATTGTAACAGGTGCAACTGTGACAACTCGAATAACAGGCCGAACAAGTGAAGTATTGGCAACATCGTAATAAACACGAGATGGTAGACCCATGTGCTTACGTTTATATTTGTATTCATATATATATATGTATTCTTTTTGTTCGTATACGTGTTGTGTGCTGCCACTTAGGCCGGGCCTGAGGTACGATTGAACACACGTGTTGTTCAAGTAGAAAGTGTATCATGAAAAAAAATCACTTCAAAAAATTGAACATACTTATTTTTGAATTTCCAAAAACACTGATTCTGGTTTCCTAATTTTTTAATTTCAACTTTGAAGGTTTGTGGAGAGAAGTACAAATAATACTACTGTATCCCTGATTTTTTTGGAGAAACTTTACCCTGTACTCTTTGTACACCACCTTCTTTCATCATTGACACTAAGGAATACAAAACAGAGAAACGTAGTAAAAGATACCTAATTATACCTGAAAGTAAATGTAATGAGATTTGTACCATTTATACTATAGTTATCCATGCATTATTTCAAAGTTATGGAAATGGGATTTTGTGGATTTCGCGCTTATTAGATGGGAATTAATTGCACGTACAATATGTGCAAGTATGTAGACTCAGAAGCTGCATTTTTTTATGATATACATGTCGCATCAGAATTAACCCTGGCGAATTATTTCACCATATTATGTAGGTACCTACCTTTGAACAAAATTATTCATCATCTACCACCAAATAAGTCATATTGCTCCGGATTACAAAAAAAAAAATAGGTAGATGTACCTACTTAAGAATGGAATTAGATAATAATAATGCCACTTTTAGCATCGCTGCTTGAATGGATGGGAGGGTTTCATTTCTAGAAAGTCAAGTGGTGCTACTGTAAAAATGCAAGCCCACCCCATTTCAATATTGACAGCTGCAATTAACCACATTGTTTGGGCTACGTTTGTACTGCTTTGTGCAGTAAAAATGTTCAATTGTGTCACTCCCCAACATGTGGCGTAAGGCGCTGTTAATTTAAATTCATTGGTACACGAATTTATCGATGTATTCTACTATTCACTCACAATAACAACAAATTTTCGCTCTACAAATAATGTGATGCAACGTGTTGAAGTAAAAATGAAAGCAAGTACAAATTTTATACGAGAATTTCATAAAAATTCGGGCATTTAACAAGCAGTATGATACATTCTTATATGTAGTAAACTGCAACGTATTCAGTTTACTAATAATTGTGATGAACAAAATCGAAGACGCAATAGGCACCTATTACTCTTAGCTGATTTTAGGGAGGTGCATAATTTTTTGAAGCAGTTTTTTCATGATACCTTTTCTATTTGAACAACACCTGTGTTCAGTCGTACCTCCGGCCCGGTCTAAGAAACAGTACACGACACGTATACAAACAAAAAAACAACATAAAAAATTGCGCTTCCATTAAAATTTATGAGATACTCTTTAAAGTTGTTCACTATGTAGGTACGACGTACGTAGGTATTACATCATTAATGCAATACTTAATATATATTTGTTTAAATCAACTACAGATGTATGGAAAAATATCCGGGGGAGAAGCGGCACAAACGAGAATGTTTACAGCACAAAACAGTATAAACGTAGCACAAACGATATGGTTAATTTCAGCTCTCAACTTTGTAATGGGAGGCTCACATTTCTACCGCTCCACATGCCAAATCTCCTTAGGGGGAGCGGAACAAACCAGCACAAACAATGTGGTTAATTTCAGCTCGCAACCTTGAAATGGGGGGCTCGAATTTCTACAGCCCCACATACCATATCTCTGTGGGGGAAGCGGCACAAAGGAAACGTAGCACGAACGATGTGGTTAATTTCAGCTCTCTACCTCGAAATGGGTGGCCAGCGAAATGGACCTACTTTTCAATGCTTGTTGGTTTCTTAAACCAGGTGATGCATTCCCGTACAACATACTGTAAACCCCCAAAGATGGCGATTATGCTACTTTTTTGGATTGTTGGATATTCTGATGTTGAACTCTTATTTCATTCATAAATTATACAAAGGATCAAAAATTAGACTGGAATTTATGGTAAATATGATAAGTCTCCCTTTTGAGATAATAATTGAGAAGAATGGAAAATCTCAATGTACTGCGAGCAATAACAAACAACATCAGAACTATGCTGGATGTACATAGTAAAGTAGCTTTGTTATTTATGAGTTCACTTATTATGAGCCGGTTCCGTATACAACAAACTCTTTTTGAAGTTGAAAGATGAAATTGGAGGAAAATAAGATAGCAACGAAGACGAAGATAGCTAAAAATCTATAAACTTGGGATCAACAAACAAGCAATCACATTTATGTAAACATTTATTCTCGAACATAAAATAAATTCGAATAAACGACAGTTTTATCATCATTTTATTTCATAATAGAAGACACAAAAAAAAAAATTGAAGAACGCTTATAATTATGAAACAAAACGGCAACCTCAGACCTGAGTTCCTAAAAAATAAATTTTATAACAATAAAAAATACATCAATCACAAAGCAATTCTCGAAATTGTAAAAACATTTGAAATAATAAAGTACGTTGAAAAGTTCTTTCCCCTTCTCCCTATTCTCAACAGAGTCATTCTTCTTTTCGTTCTCTCAGTAAATTTTTATCCCCTCTAAAAATCTTCAATAAAGCAATATTGCTTCAAAAACTCAAATAAAAATACCGAACAAATAATGAAAAAAAAGTTACAGTCAATAATTCGTACTGGAATCATGCATGACAAAAAAAAATAAAAATTTTCCCTCTGAAATTGTGGTCAGAAAATGCACTGATATCAGAGGGAAACTCAAGCTCGCTTCTTGATACTCTTCAAAGATAGACTTGAATGGTATTTATTGAGATGAAAGCATCTCTTATGTGCCATCTTTCGTTGTTGGAAATTTTGTTGTTCTAATCAACGTTTAGAAAATAGTATTCTTCGCTGATTAAACGATCTCGAAAGGTATTGGCTGAGATTGAGAATATAAATGAGATACAAAATTTCTCTCTAGGTAACCTTCTATTTAAAAAAAAATTAAGTGTTCAGTCATTCTCTTTATTATTAAAGCGTTCGTTTCAATAATCCACAGTGTGTTCTGATTGGTTCACAAATCAATGTAACAAATGTTTTAGTATTAAAGGGAATGCCTGGACACTCGAATTTTTTTTTAATGGAAAGTTACCTGAAGATAAATTTAATATCTCATTTATATTCTCAGTCTCAGCCAATACCTTTCAAGATCGTTTAATCAGAGAAGAATGCTATTTTCTAAACGTCGATTAGAACATCGAAATTCCTAACAACGAAAGATGGCACATAAGAAACGCTTTCAATCTCAGTAAATATCATTCAAGTCCATCTTTGAACAGTATCAAGAAACGAGCTTGAGTTTCCCTCTGATATCAGTGCATTTTTTTTACCACAGTTTTAGAAGGATTTTTTTGTTTGTCGTGTATGATTCCCGTACGAATTACTGACTGTAACCTTTTTTTTTTTTAATTATTATTATTTGTTCGGTATTTTTATTTGAGTTTTTGAAACAATTGCTTTTTTGAAGTTTTTTAGAGAGGATATCAGCAATTTTTGGAAGTATCATGATGTCATTGCTAATAACTCCATCCGCTTATGCAAATAGAATCATACGTGACCGACGTTGTCAAAGAAAGTACCTATTACGTTAATCATTGATTAACGTAATTGAGAACTTCGAAGTCAAAATAATGAAATACCTAAATAATTAAAATTTTTTAAATTTATTGTTATAAATGAAACAAAATCAAAACGCAGGTAGGTTGATGCTGATCTATTTATTTGCGATCCTAGCGGAACACGTACAACTCTACATTTACCATGTTGTTGGTATAACCCTTAGATGACTTTAATTTAGTATGTACTCAAATGTACTGTTAACTGAGTTTTGATTTCTACGAATTAACCTTATGTGCGAATATTGATGTAATTTTTTTTTTTTTTAATTTCATCTCATTTCCAAAATATCAGTTCATATTTGTTTGGCCATCGTTTAGCCATTATACATTAAATTTTATCTTTTTAGTTGAGTTTTCAACTAAAAAACGACAACTATTACAGCCTACCTGATTTGGGAAGGGGAGGGTGGGGTTTTCAAATCTTTGCGTTTCAGACCATTTGTAATCATCTGGCAAATGTCCAATTTTTTGGATATCCATACACCAAAATGTTAGACGTCGATTACAAGTGCTCTGAAA
Organism: Phenacoccus solenopsis; assembly: GCA_009761765.1. NCBI lineage: Eukaryota > Metazoa > Arthropoda > Insecta > Hemiptera > Pseudococcidae > Phenacoccus > Phenacoccus solenopsis. The sequence continues at coordinate 24,947 of VFXL01000549.1, read as the reverse complement.
CGCAAATATTTGAAGACCCCACTCTCCCCCTACCCTCTGTTCCGAAATAAGGTAGGCTGTAATAGCTGTCGCTTTTAACTTAAAAACTCAGCTAAAAAGGAGTAATCGAGTGTTCATTAAAATTAGGAGTGTACTGGTGTAACGAGAGTGTACTCCTTAGAATGGGAATGAACTCCGAAGGGGTGCACTCCTGTAGGAGTAATGCTCATCACTGTGTAGAAAAAATAAAAAAGTCGTCGATATGGTATTCAACATATGATTGGATAGTAACGTCTACCTCTTCATTTTTCGCACTCATATAGTTATATCGCAATTTTATGAAGTTATTGTATCTCTTCCAGTGGCGTAGCCAGGATTTTTTTTTGCGTGGGCACAAAGTGGGCACAAGGTATAGGTATACAATAAAAAGAAAATGATTCCCCGAGACCTTTATTGTGTGTGTGTGGGGGGGGGGGGTCGTTGTAGCAACTATAATCAGTGCTAAAAATAGATTGCACCTGCGACCTGCCTAATGTACTGCAGGATATCGATATGACAAGGCAAACTCGCACATACGAAAGATTTTTTATTTCAGCTGTCAAATGGTAGTAAATTGTGATTTCTCTTCAGTCTTTATACTGATTTTCAATCTTCAAAACCTTAAGATTTTTGCGTGGGCACACGCGTGGGCCCAAAAATTTTTACGTGGGCCCACGCCCACGCTGGCCCACCTGTAGCTACGCCACTGATCTCTTCCAACTTATTTAAAGGAAATTTACTCTTGAAATAGGATATCCTGAGCCATACAGTCAAAATAAATGGAGAAAACTCATGTGCAGGGTTGCGATTTTTATGCGGTAAAGATGGCGAAATATGCGCTTTAAATATGCTTTTATTTTGCTTGAAATATGGGAAAATATTCCCTAAAAAACTAAAATATGCAAAATTATGCGCTATCAATATCGGTATCAAAAAACAGGATTTGACAAGCTGAACAATAAAAAAAGCTGTCAGCACTGAAAAAATAATAGGAAATTCGTATTTTGAAAAAAATGCCATAAAAAGTTCGGATTTCAATTACACATCCTTATTTTTTAGAATTACTTGAAATTATCAAGTGCATGTGTAAATTTTCAAAAAGAAATTTTGTCTGTTATCTGCAAGTATATTTTTCCGGGCATCTCTATATTAAGCCATAAGAACCTAGTCACTCAATTTAAATGGTGAAAGTTGAGTTTGACCTTATTGAAGAACAATAAAAGTAACAAAATGTGAAAAATGATGAAATATTCCCTAAAAATTGAAATATTGGGCGAATACTCCCTAATATGCGCTCAAAACTATCAAAATATGCAAAAATATTCTCTTAAAGCCAAAATTTGAGAAAATATGCGCTAACAAGTTTGGTTTTTTCAGCTCAGAATTCCACGAATCGCAAAGACCAGTTAAATATTCCCTTCTGTCTAACTTAGAGAAAAATATGTTGTAACATGAAAATCGCAACCCTGGTAATGAGTATATATGAGCTGTAGATTCAAAACAAAGGAAAAAACGCCCATTTAGCCATCACTATCCTTACCTCAAAGAGAGTTAAGGAAAGATATTCGTGTTTTTCAGTCCGATTCAATTTCTACCAAATAAATTTAAAAACGCGTTTCGGAATGTTTGATTTAAAGAAAGGGTAATGACGTTATTTTTTCCACTCATTAATTTGTTGCTCCATTACATTTTCAGGAAACAGAACCTGAACGAAACCGGTATTGAAGCGGTTTGGCAGTTCTGTTCCCCTGATAGAGTCTTTCGTTCACATGTTTGTTCGAGCAAGTCCAAATAACGCACGCCAAATTGCGACGTTGCCAGATGCGCTCATTGTCGAAGTATCATTTTCACTTTACTGATGGCTATTTCTTGCTGAAAGGCACGAATGAGGTCAAGTAGAATGAGGGGGGGGGGGCAAAATCCCCCCACACGCGAGACAACCTAACCTAACTTTGAGGCAAGGAATGTAGGTCTGAAAATTCCAAGTCTGAAGGTTCGAAGGGTGGAATATTTAAATAATATTGTAAAAATTGTAGGAATAAAATGAATAAATAATACTAAAAAAAAAAATCAAAAAAATCGTGAGCTGTGGCAGGATTCGAACCTAGTTCCTTCAACGACCTGCACCTCATGCTCACCATATGGTCACGAATTCGTCGGCTGTTTTCGCCAGAAATTCTGTATACATGTGTTGCACTAAAAGGTTGAAAGCCTACATGTTTATATGAATAAACAACGTCATAAAGTTGGCATGCGTTATTCGAACTAGCTTCGTTCGAACATTTTATCACACGTTACTTTGTTCTCGTTCCCAGGAACGTTTTTGAAAAAAAAATCCTTCTCAGCGTTCTTCATTCGCAATTCGTGTTTCGTTCTTGTAACATTGCTTTGAAAACTTAAGCTGACAGAAAGAAAAGTCGATGATATGAAATTCTATGGAAATACAAATCAAAGATCCAAGGAAATTACCAGACATGTTGACTCAACAAAACTTGCATAAACTATTTAAAAATGATGAATGTGAAAAAAGAAAAAAAACATCAAATATTTTAGTAAACTTTTAAAAAATAATAGCGATACAGTTCCTTATTTTCATCATATGCTTTATAAAAAGATATCAATAATGTGTCCAAGTAAAATTCTATAAGAATTCTGACATCTCTATCCACATGTCAACTTGATATAAAATTATGATTATAAAACAGCAAAATAATAGTAAATTAATGAAATTTTAATCTGTTTGAAGCTACACATCTTAAAGAACATCCTTGTTATCGATATTTTATGTTTTTAAATAAGTGATTGCAAGCTCGAAAAATATTGTTGATTTTTTGCTGAGCATAGTGTCTATAATATTATTCACAGAGCTACGCATGAAGTGTTATGTTATGATGGGGGCAATTAAGCATGAATTGATAACTTAATTACTAATTATTACATTTTGATAATAGTCAGTCCAATGTATCATTTGCTAGCACATATTTTTGTATATTTTAGGAAAAATGCGGTATTTTTACATTAGAATGATTTTTTTGCTCGGCGATAGGTCCCAACTCATTCTTGTTGATGGACCCTCAGTGGATATGGATTATTAGACTCGTAAAAATGCAGTTTATTTATGAATAAAATCATTTATTTAAAAACGAAAATGATTATTCATTTTTATATTGTTTTACTCTTTAATAAAATCATGAAGTACTCATATGGTACTAAATAGTAAAAGACAACTTTTTGAAAGTATCTAAGTATAGTAAAATATCACCGTAAATTTCATAACTACCAGGTGAATTAAATTTTTAAAAAAATTAACAATAGAGAATAAAAAACTAAATTTAATATTAATTTTTAATAAAATCAATTTTTTGAAGTAGGCATTCTCTTTTATATCAATACAAAGAGCACTCCGTCTGTTTTTAGTGCATTTTCATTTTTTTTTTTTTCAGTCAAAAATAACCTCTTTTAGGCATAATTTTACCATCCTTAGGGTTTGTACTTTTTTTTACTTTCCATTTCAGCCTTTTAAGTCCATTAACCAAGAGCCCTAATAAGATGTAGATAATCCATAACGCCATCTATGTTCCATAGAAGTTCGTATTTTTTTTTTTTTTTTTTCAAATAAAAGTCCTTGTGACTCTTGGTCTTTTAGCATACTCTCTCGGTTAAGGTGAGAAAGTTGTACGTATAGACTTAATTTTTTATTCTCAACAAAATTTTATGACTAAATTTATTTTTTTCATTACTACTTGGTGTCGCATATTTTTATTTTGAACTACAAATCGTCTTGTACCTTCACCAAATGAAAGTTGTGGTTGGATGTTCAACAGAGAAGTGCTCAAAGAGTTTTTGACTTATTCTACTTTATCGCATTAGTACATATTTGTGTAAAATAATTCGAATGATTGTCTTTTACAATTTATTTGATGAAATTACAATACTCGTAACACTGGAAAAACATGGCGTTCTAGAGCACTCCCCTTCATAGTGTCTTACTTATGAGGGAAGGGTCAGAACTGTAGTCGCTAATCGCTTTGAATGGTTGACTACCTTATTGTACTCAGAAGTTCATATACGCTTCATAATTATATTACTTACGTTAGCATAATTTAATGATATGACCTATTTGATGATGGCTGAGGTTGTTGAATCATTACCGCTAAATGGAAGTGCATTGGGCTAATGCGGATATTTGGGCGCAAACTAACGATTGCGTTGTCATTTGCAAATACTTTTATTTATAAAAAATGTAAACAAAGAGAATCCCTATGATTTTTGAAGAAATTACCCAATGTTACGTAATTTTCCCATCGACACATTAATAAATGTGCATAAGATAGGTAGTTCATGCATTGTATAAATAATATTTCATATTATCACTGCTACGAAATAATACTTGAGAATAAAGTGAAAAATCTTCAAAGCAAAAAAAGAATTGTATGGTTGCGGCTGTGTATGATGGACGCATGAGAAGAGAGCAAAAAAAAACAAGGAGGAAAAGGAAGAACAATAATCAGTCTTCTATTTCCATGTTTATCAATTCTATATCATGGGCCGATTTTTGGCGACAACATAAGGTTATACATAATAAACGAAGCATGACTCTAAATTGAGGACTATATGTAACCAGAATAAATGCCTTCCAAGCAGAATGAGAAAACCCTAGCCAAACGATAAAGAAATGTAAGTGTGGAATGGTTACTTTGTGTCCAGATAATTGTTCGTAAGTTTTTATAGCTAAGAATGGGATCCATAATGTCCAAAATGTTAGGATTAATATTATCGATAAAGTATGATTAGGGTTTGCAAGGGCTTCAGTTAACGCTGTAACATATTCTTTATCATGAGATAAGTCTCCATGTTTGAGTCTGCGTACAATAACAAATATGTAGGTATACGTATAAACGATTGTAATTAAACTAGGACCTATTACTAAAATAACTAGCGTAGCTGAGTAAGCTATCATGCGCTCCCAGTTCAATATACAAATGTAGGACTCCTCATCAAATATTGGTGTACCATATTCCAACAGTGGAGGACTACACATCATGGCCGATGAAATCCAAGTAAACGCCATCCAACACTGGCATCTAGTTTTAGTCTGCACAGTATCGTATCGTAGTGGCTTTCTTATGGCTATATATCGGTCCACGCTAATCCACATTAGCGTATATGCAGATACAATCCATACAATGGATTCAGTATAACCAACTATTCGGCACATGAGATCTCCATAAACCCATTGTCGCACTAATGCAGGATATACAGACAGAGGCACTACTAGTAAACCGCACACCAAATCTGCTACTGATAATGATAGAATATAAATGTTGAGTACGTTTCCAGATCCTGAAATTAGATTTAGTCATTAGGATGGAAGATAAATATTCAGTACAATTTTTTTTTTTTAAATGAAATTTTACAATACAAAATAAAATACATGGCAATTCAACTCCTTAGCAATATTCACTCTATCCGGATTGGTTAATGATGTCTTTATTGTTACTTTCAAATTTGTATTATGAAAGTGAAAAAAACTGTTCGAATTCTGATTCGATGTTTTAATATTATAGCATATTAACAGTTGAAATTAAAATATGAAGTTGAAGGAGAGCCAAAAAGCCAAAACCTCAAGAACTACGAGTATATTCTTTTCTTTTCTCTTCCAGCAGTAGTACCTAAGTATAATGACTGCATCGAACTGTTGCGTATCTATGTTTAAACGTCGAATCACGAAGACGTGCCTTATTCAGACCAGTCCAAATTAGGCAAAATCTGATCTATATTTATTTTATTTGCCCAATTTTTTCCATCTCTTAATGTAAGGTTAATACACGTTTCATACAAAATATTTATATACTGTGTGACCTGTTGAATCCTGAGCACCAGGGCTTGAAATTTCTCATTCTGGTAAAAAAGTTTTGCGATTAAATGTTGGTAACACTGCGTTGTAGCAAAATGTAATGAACAAAAAGAAATTGAATATCAATTTTGCTTTTGTCTTTGTTCATCAATCTTATGGTGTAGGACCACATTACTAGCCGTCTCACTACGCTGAGGTGAGGGTGGGTGAGGGGGACTTAGGTGGTTGGAAAAGCCACCTAGGCAAGAGGCCAATGATGGCCCACCCAAACGTCACGATGGCGTTCCAGTCCTTCACTGGGATTAAAATAAAAAGAAGACAATTGTCATTCACAAAAATTTATTTAAGATACGTTTCGCGTCTTCAGGCGAAATCTGTATGGGTAACAGTACAAACATAAGAACGATGTAACTAGGTATTAATTACGTTATATTTTTCGGATAAATTATCAACATTGGTTTTGTGATTTACGCCGTTTTCCCCTTTTTTTTTATATATAACCGGGGGAGAAACTGAGGTGATATATTGGGGGTTGGGGGGGGGGTGGAATTACCTTAATTTTGCCGACTCAGTATTTTATATTACATCACTGCAATCGGCAATTAATTGAATAGGTATTCTTGCGCAATGGAAAAAACAATAAAGCGAGAATAATAATACCTATTTATCCTTTAACAAATTAAAGATTACATCCATTTTTAGCTGAGTTTTTAACAAAACGATAGCTATTACAGCCTACCTGATTTGGGAAGGGAAGGTCGGGGGAGGGTGGGGTCTTCAAATCTTTGCGTTTCAGACCATTTGTAATCATCTGGCAAATGTCCAACTTTTTGGTATATATATATATATTTTTTTTTCCCCCACGCGTAGCGCCGGCGAGTATTCATAAAATTCGCTCAAAATTTGGTGAGGAACTCTTCTTGAAAATGCGCAGAAGTATTTTTTTTGTTTTTTCGAAAACTTTCAAAATGGCGGATCACTCAAATTTTGAGGGGGGCTGGAGAAGAGGGAAATAGCTCAAATTTTTCGTTCTTGATCTCATATGAAAGAGTGAGTCACGGACACCAACATATTTAAATTTCAGCTTCCTAAGTGCATTCTGAGGCGAGTTAGCAAAAACCTGTTTTTGAGAAAATTGCGTTTTTTGTGTCACTCACTTTGCGCAGGCTGGTGTGGATAAAATTCGCTCAAAATTCGGTGAGGAACTCTTCTTGCAAATACGCAAAAATAGTTTTTTTTTTTTTCGATAAATTTCAAAATGGCGGATCACTCAAATTTTGAGGGGGCTGGAGAAGGGCAAATAGCTCAAATTTTTTGTTTTTGATTTCATATGAAAGAGTGAGTCACGGATACTAACATATCCAAATTTCAGCTTCTTGAGTGCATATTGAGAGGAGTTAGATCAAAAAACGGCTTTTTGAGGAAGTTTTGAGTCATGAAATTTCTTGAATCTTCCATATCTCCCCACCAAATCAAGTTAAAGTGGTCAAATTTTGTGTGTGAGGTTAGTTGGTGACCACAATATGACCTCTTGAATTTGGATCAAAATGGATTCAAAATGGCGGATTATCAAAATTTTGAGTAGAGCTTGAGGAGCCTCAAGTTGGTAAAAATGTAATTAATATGAATTCATATGGTTATTGGGGATAAGTTGTATACTATATCCCGAATTCACTTCCATACATGATGTTGGAGGGGGAAGGCGGGGTTACCAACCTAAAATAGTGGTGGGGGTACAGGAGGGGTCGAAAATTTTTTATTGCTGTGTCATATGATAAAATGAGCCCAAGTGACAAACGTATTTTGATTTTAGCTTCTTCAGTGATTTTGGAGGGGAGTTAGAGCAAAAAACGGCTTTTGAGGGGAAATTGCTGCAGGAAATTTCATGAATCTTCCATATCTCATCACCAAATCGGCCTAGAATGGTCAAACTTTGTGTGTAGGATTAGTTTGTGACCAGAATATAACCACTTAAATTTGAGTCAAAATGGATCCAAAATGGCGGATTTACAAAATTTGAAGATAATTTGAGGACCCTCAAATAGTTATAATTTGAGAAATATGCGTTCGCATGATTATTTCATGGCAAGAAATACTACATTTGTGTCAAATTGAACTTCTTAAGTGTTTTTGGAAAGGATAGGGTAGGAGTTTTCAGACTTGGTATTGGGTGTGGCCTGTAGTGATGAACAGTTGAGCGTGGTTATTACTAAATCAAGAGAAGCCCCAGTTAAAAACTCAGCTCCAGTAATGCGGCATGGCTGCTTACGTTTTTTTAAAAGATACCTACAATAAAATAACCATCGAATAGATATGTAGCTCAATTTAAAGGAGAACATCATTGCAGAAAGTGATGCCATTATAGGCGCCACACAAAACAGGTTTACCCTCCAGTATGGTAGGGGTATATCCATACCCATGAAGAGCGAAGTACACTCTTACTGATTTGCTATCATTGAGCCTAATTTTCTAAATTATGAGCCCAGAAGATATTATTAACAGCAGTTTGTAAGTTAGAGGCTGCCGTTTTATACTTAACATTATGAGTTATAATAGCGGTATCATCTGCGAATAGACAAGTAGTGGCTTCAGGTGTTTGCAGTATATCCATGAATAGAGTGGGACCAAGTACCTAGCCTTGTGGTATATCAGCTCTAATCTTGGTGTGTTGAGATGTGGCTAGTCCCTGTTGAATATAGAACTGTCTACTACTCAGATATGAGAGAAGAAGCTTACAGAAAGCAGGAGAGAAATGGTTTTTGATTTTATGAATTAATCCATTGTGCCATACTTTGTCAAATGCTGCGCTAACATCTAAGAAAACCACTGGGGCAAACTCCTTATTCTCTAAGCCTTGAGAGATGATGTGTACAATGCGATGAATTTGTTCGATTGTAGAGTGTTTTTCTCTAAATCCAAACTGGATATTAGGTATGGTATTAATTCTTTTTTGTCCGAAATAGATTGTAGCCTATAAAGAATAACTTTCTCAAATATTTTCGATAGAACTGATAATAGAGAAATAGGTCCATAAGACTTCAGATCATCAGCTGGTTTTTCTGGCTTGAGAATAACAATCATCTTGCCAATCTTCCAGGTGCTAGGGGCATACCATAATCATCATATAGATGCGTGAATGATCTAGGTAAGATATATGATTCCTTTTTTAGATAGTTCTCGTAGCATGATAGGAGAAAGTTTATCATGTCCTGGTGACTTGCGTAAACTTGGCCCATCTATTATCTTAGCAATTTTAAGAAGAGTCGTATTTTTAATCCTACCAAAATCTTCACTAAGATACGAAGGGATAACTGTAGTTGGAATATCGTTATCTTAGAACACCTGTTCAAAATGTTGAACAAATAACTCAGCCTTCTTAGCATCGCTGCGAGCCCATGAGTTATCATTCGTTCTTAGCTGTGGATTAATAGAAGGCGGACGACGAATTCTCTTGGTAGCTACACATAACGAGTAATTTGCTTCTTTAGTAGGTGCTAATTCAGACAAATAATTCGAGAAAGAGTCGTTTTTCTACTGAACGATAGCTCGTGTTGTGTCTCTTGAAAATTGGTTAAAAATGGCCTTATTTTGGGAGGTTCGATGTCTTTGCCATATTTTTCTAGCACGTCGACGACAAGAACTAAACCACATATAAATGTAAGGTATCTAACTTCAGGTGGTGGTTGATTTTTATATTGAGTGCAAGAGGTAATACAATGGAGCAGTATGGATGAAAAGTTTTCAGCTGCTGCATCCAAGTCAGTTGCTTCAATTATTTGGATATTGAGGTTGAGCTGTTCGTCAATCAGTTTACGGTATATATTCTAATCAGTACTTTTGTTCACTGGAGGAAGGGGACGACTAACAAGTACAGGTGAACTTTGGTAGGTAAGCATAACTGGTATGTAGTCTGAGCTAAGGTCAACATAACAGTGGACTTTGAAGTGATGGGGAGGTAATCCCTTGGTCATAACAAAATCAATAATATCCGGTCTCTTAGTAAGGTCTGTCGGCCAGTATGTTGGTGTACCTATTAGGTGAGATGAAGTGACAGTTATTGCGATGAGCTGAATTGTATAGTACTTGACCGCAAGGGGAGTAGATACGCGAGCCCGAAGAAGGATGCTTATTTTCTAGGTGGTGAATTTTGAGGGCTTTCAAGAGTGTTAACACGTTCCTCCAGAATAGTAAATTTTTTCAATACTTCTTTTTGTGAAGCTTCGACACGTAAGAGTATGGTTAGGATTTGGCTGTTGTTTGTAGGAGGTTGCGAGGTAGAGGAGGGTAATATTCAGCTAGATGAGGCTCTTGGTGCAGTAACCGATGCGTAGATTTGTTGAGAATTGACTGAGGATGAGATATTCGAATCCACTTTAATACGATATTTAGTTGAAGCGATTTTTGACTAATAATATTGACAGCCTTTATAATTAGCAGTATGACTGCCTTTACAATTTGCACATTTAGGTGGAGTGGTTTTAGGTGATTAACACTCTTTAAATGTGTGTCGTTCATTACATTTTACACATTTGGGTATCTTCGTGCAGTAATTTTTGTTATGACCATAATCTTGGCAGCGAATACATTGGGGTAAACTGGGAGCTTTTTTGGAGTTTCAGCTGAGATTTGACAGTGGCATAATGATCGTAAATCGAGTAAAGCTCGATTGTTGTCATTAGATTTCACATATACTTTGAATAATGGTAGCTTAATAACGGTAATTTTATTTTCTACCTTCTTCTTAATGTGAACAATAATGATATTGGTAACCTGATGACCCGCTGCTAATAAGTCGCTGCAGTTATCATTGACGTCAGTGGAGAGGTGAAGTCCACGAATAAAAATAGTGAAGGGTTTCTCTTCAGTGAGATGATAAGTATGAAATTTAATGGAACTTGGCTCTTTTTTCTCAGAATCTCGTAAAAGGGTGAAATCATTCAGTGCTTTGCGAAGTTTATGGTAATTATCTGCTGATTTTACGACGATTTTTAATTCGTCATTAGCTAATGCTTTCATTTCACAGGATTATGCTCTATTTTTGAGAGAAACTGGTCAAATATTTTAATAGATTTAATAGCATCAATGAAGAATGGAGGCGGTTTCTTCTCATTTTTGTTGGAGTATTAACCATTTGAGTTCCAGCTTCATCACCCGTTAGAGCATCCACTTCATTCGATGCATTGGTTGGTGCTATAAATCTCCTAATACCCAACTGATTTTTAAGCAAAGAGTTTTCTTTGCGAATGGTTTGTTTCTCATCGCGAACAGTCTGAAGTTCGTTCCTAACCTCGATGAGTAACTGTCTGAGTTCCTCGACCATCGACATTTACGGTTGTGAGCAAGAACTTCGATGCGACCAGATGTAGTATTAAAGTACTCAAAATAAAGATGTTCTAAAAGCGACGAAAAATGTTTTAGAATATGATAATACGTATTATGAATACGAGAAGTACGATTTCAGTAGAGTTGGAGATGAGACCAAATAATACGGGCGAAACTAGATACAACGCATAAATAGAGATAGCGTGTTCGCTCGCTAGCTGCATGATCAGAACTGGCAGATGTTGCATGAAAAAATTTATAATTCAGTTTTAGGGAATCTTATCGCTCCCGATCAGGCTGAATGGGCGATGACTGAGTTGAGCCCACTAATCGCTATATTGTGATGAAAAGGTTATTTTGAATCCTTTGGCTGTTGAACGATGCACACCCAAGCGGTATGGTGAGCCAATTGTAATGCGAGAGGCAGTGAGGAATAAAATGCAGTCAATGTTGAAAAGCAATATAATTAGTGTTTCAGATACGCATTTTATCAACCCGTTGTTAGTTGTGCGATTAAAAAAGAATGGCACTACACGTGTATGTTTAGACGGTTTTACCTTAAACAGTTTATTATTTTCGAATGATCATAATGCACCAAAAGTTGAAGATTTGTTGTTGGATTCTACACCATTGGCGTTCTTATCGTTTGATTTTTCTCAAGGATTTTTGCAGATCAAGGTTATGAAGAATCGAGGAAATTTTTAGGTTTTGAATTCGATGAAACCACATATCAATATAATCGTCTACTGTTTGGGTTAAAGGTGTCATCTTCGATTTTTAATTAAGTTGTAAAGCAAGTGCTGCATAAAGACGAATCGAATATTAATTGTGTGAGAAATTATATTGACGATGTTAAAGTACAGAGCGATACAATGCTCCATTTGACGATGCTAGAGAGAGCATGTTTCATGTTTCATCTATTTCTACATTGGTGACAAAAGCAGATGATTGGGGTTTATGGAGTTCAACAGCGCGCTTAATTTGAATGGTAGGAAGGGAATCGCAATATCATTATATTATCGCATGAAATTTGGAGATATTTTAATTATAATGTCGCGTAATATGGTTTAGGTATAGGTACATTCCAAAAATGCGTACGAGCTTTCAACTTTCATCGCTCACATCTCAAAAAGTTGTGGATAGATTTTTTTTCACGATTGCAAAGAGCGTGAAATTTTACATAAAATAACAATCCCAAAAGTATACCTCGCCGCAACAAATTTCGAGATATTTTTATCAAAATTTTACGCAACTGGGGTTTACGTATCTGAAAAATGTGCGAATTTTCCACTACATAAACTCATATCTCAAGAAGTTGTGGATGGATTTTTTTTCTCTTCACGATCGGAAAGAGCGTGAAATTTCACATACAATAGCAATTTTAAAAGCATAGCAAGCTGCGGCAAATTTTGAGATATTTTATTAAAACCGCGCAGGATTGCGTTTTCTCCACATAAACTTGTAAAAATTATTTTCTCATACCCAGGTACTATTCCATAAAGCGCTGCGATGCGGCAGCGTTGGTTCCTCTTATACGTATTTTTTTACTGTATGATCATACTCGTTGATTTATTACAATAAAATGTGAATAACTCTGCGAATTTTCAAGATAAAGCTTCTGGTTTGCAGCATCATGTTCAGCGTGAAATTTTACATCAAATAATGAAAAAGTTGATTTCGATTCCTTTCACTCCAAACCTCTCATATCGTAAAACGTGTTGCAAATTGAAATAATTTATTAGGGTAATAGTATATAAATACTGTAATTTAACGTGACTTATGGTTTTTTAGAACATTATTGAAGCCCTAAAATTTAGATATGGGGTGGGACCAGCGGCGTAGATAAGGGGGGGGGGTAGGGTGAAGATTCCCTTGGCGGCAAATTTTCAAGGGCGGCAAATTCACTCATTTGCTCATAAATATAATTTTACGCTGCATCGCTTCGCATCATCTCATAAAAAAATCTCCAATATTGCCTAGTATTAATTTTAACTTGACTTATCTACACGGTTTCTTCTTTGATGATATTCATTCAAAAATTTTGAAATTAGGTAAATATTGTCTATAAATGTTGAAATCTAAAAATATAAATAGATAAAAATAAAGTATCCTATCTTCATGCAAGAATATTCATTCATTTAAGTATTGATTGAATGATTTCAATGAAAAAATTTCAAATGACTTTGAAAATAAATGAAACAATTTTCAGATGTTCAAGTTGAAATTAATCTTTATAAAACAAAATATTTTTGATTTAAAAAAAATAATAATAATAACATCACAACATTGGGAAATTATTGCATTATTAATTCGTGAAATTTGTAGTAGTTGAGAAAATTTTTTGTTCGAGTGGTACCTATATTTTTAAAAAACTTGTCACCCAAATTTTTGAATTTTTACGATTCATTATCATGAATTTATCATTATTATTACTTATTTGAAACACCAAACTTCAAATCAGGCATCTAAAAATTTTCAAATTCAGTAAAGAAAAATTCAAGAAAATTTAAAATCCGATTCGTTTATTTGATTTTTAAGCATTTCACAAATTTTAATTTAAGAATTGCTTATCCCAATATGTTCTATTTAGGCTCTTTTTTATTTTGCCGCCAATATCAGTATGTGAAAGAAGCTTTAGCAAGCTGAAGTTGATTAAAACTTATCTTAGAAATACCATAAGCCGAGATCGATTATGTCATCTTTTGATACTTTCTAATGAAAAAGATTTGGTGAAAAGTTTCGATTTCGATGACATAATCGATCTACTCGCGGAAAAAATCTAGGAAAATAAAGTTGTAACCTTATATCGTCAATTAAAAATTATACTCAAGTACAGATATTTTTATTTTCATTCCCAATAAGTGATCATAGCATTTTAATTTTTTTTTTTCGAAGTAGGCGGCAAGATTTTGAATTCCCTGTGGCGGCAATTTCCTTACCACGCTACTGGGTGGGACACTGATTTAAAACTATTATACAGCTGATTTATTGGTAAGGAATGAAAAAGATCATGTATAGATAAATCAATTAAATCGCTCACATTTGTTCGTTATTTAGCTTTATAGTAAAATATATGACAAAAATGGGTTTTTGAAAAATCGAAAAATTCGTAGCTCTCCTCATTATGTAAAACAACTGAAATTTTGAGTATAAAATACCTTAGACATGAATACTTTTATATGCTGTTTGTTGGGTCGAAATTGGAATGTCACACATCAGGCCTTTCCCTTGTTAGATAAATGGTATGTATAAAACTAAAATGACGTACCTCGGATGTTAGAAAAGCTAGTAATTATGAGAGTGTTGAGAACGATAATAACAACGGCAATAGTAAGAATGATAGCCGCTTGAACAGAGGCTTCCAATGTGAACACAGCTTCTGCATGGTAATTATCTCCATCAGATTCTGAAGGATCTGCATGAATATAATCACTGGATGCTACCGACGTTAGGATAACCACCTCCATCAGGAGCAAAAACATGATGATTTTGATTTCTTGACGTCTTGCCTTTTATCTTCTCTCGTAATTTGAAAGATAAGTTCTTTAAAAAATATTTTATTCTCTGTTTCAGCATTGCTATCCACAGTGCATTTCATAACCACCTTAACTAGAATCATATAATTAGGTGAGCAAGTTGAATACTACTTAATATAAATGAAGGCATAATACTGGGTGACTACTTGATTCGAGCACCCAAGCGACAAAACTAGGTGAAAGATGAATAAATTCAATAAATATATATATACATATATGATATTATAGTAGTGTAGGATATGCAGATCCTGGACCAACGAAATTGCGGCAGATTGGAGTGGCCTTTCCCCATTCCCTTCTCACTTCCAATGTATTTTAAATAGCAATTCCTTCTGGTTGCATAACTCACAAATTGAAGGAAAATTCCCGAGAGGCTTTCCCCATTTCTTTTCCCACTTCCTGTGTATTTTAAATGGCAATTCCTAATTGCCCCTTTCCTAATTTCTCGAACACTTGAACTAGAAGTTTGAACACATGCGTGTGTTGCACGTCACATACCCTGAAAAAATTGCAGGCGCAAACGTACACCTGCTTCGCACTCCTCAGTATAAGGTGAAGTGAGAATTGATGTCAGTAAATTTGATTACTTTTGTCGGCAATTTCAACATCTAAGCTCCGAAAAATAAGATAAAGATAAACAAAAATGATTAAGATATTCGGAGTTTCGGACTCGTTCGTCGTTGCCGACTTAATAATTTTTGCCAACAATGGAATGCCGAATTATCACTAATTTATCAAGTAGAAAACATTTCATTTCTTCTAATCGACTTGTCCATTCGGAGTGGCTGACATCTGGTGGCGAATATCGGAACTGTTGAAAATAGGATAACATTAAAAAAAATACATTGGCTTTTATGGGAGTATTTTCATTTTTTACGTTTTATGCAAAAACAGTGTTTTTGAAATTTTAGTTATGTAATTATTTATAGAGAATTTTATGCTTTTTTCAAAAATATATTTTTGACCGCTGTAACGTTTATATTTGCAAAAATATTATGAAATCATAATTTACATTTGAACAAAGGAAAAATGATTCTTCAATACGAAATTCGAAATTAAGTTCAACATCGTTACATTTATGTAAACATTACTGCAGAGAATAATTAAGTTATCAAGAAAAACTGCTTTTAAAATGTAAACAGTTTATTTTTATCAAAAGTGTAGTTTTTTAAAATTGAATATTTTTGCAAATATAAACGCTACAGCGTCAAAAATACATTCTTAGAAAGAGAATAAAATTCTCTGTAAATAATTACATAACTAAAATATCAAAAAATCCCTTTATTTGTGTGTAAAACATGAAAAACAAAAATGCTCCTATAAGAGCCAATATATTTTTTTGAATGTTTATCATGTTTTGAATTTTAGACTAAGTTTTTTTCGTGGCAACTACAGCGCACTCTACACATTGGTGGACAGGTCAATTTTCCCAAACTCAGCTTCTTAAAATATCGTTCGATTCCTTCTTCATAATCAGGTCGTTAAGAGCATAGGAGGATAAGAATGGTGAATCTGCCCCGGAGCCCAATTTTGATGAAACTTGGGTGGTAGGTAGATAGGTACCCTTTAGAAACTTCCATTGACAAAGTTTCAGACCCCCGCCCCCTCATTTTTGAGAATTTAATTTTTACTGAAAAACCAATTCGAATTTTTCTTTTATGCAAAATGTAGTTGACTGATTTTATTGAAAATTTAATATGTTGTTCTCTTTCATAGGAGTTCTCTTGGAAAAAATCAGCAACCCTTAAAATGATTTTACCTCCACTAAAAACAGTTTTTGAACTTTATTTTTTTTACTATGATAACGCTTAGGCACAATTATGAAATCGATATTTTTAGATGTCCCCTTGACCGCCGAACCACATGGTATTTTTCAGAGTTTTCACTCGGATACGCCATGTTGAAAAATGGCTAAAACTGATAATGGTTCCAAAAAAATATCATTAAATGTGAGAAAATCAACTTTATGGGCCTGTTGGGAGCTTTAGAAAGCAAGAACTGTTCAGTTTTCATCTTTTAAATTGAGCTACATATTTATTCGATCTTTATTTCAACGAATCTTTTTAAAAAAATCGATGTAATCATTAATTTGCAATAGGATAAACAGGGGCGTAACGAAGACATTCTTCAGGGAGGGGGGGGGAGAGAAAACCAAAAATTGCCAACTAATATCATGAAAAATTTTTTTTTTTCAGTCTTCAAAAATTTTAAAATAGTTGTAATAATAATGCTACGCTAAAACTCCAAATTTACCAACTTTACAACAGCCAAGGGGGCTACGTCTCTGGTTGTGTGCTATACATGATACAAGTTGGCATCAGTTCGAATTTATTCGAGTTGTTATTTTCCCAAAAGAAATTCCAAGTTCCCAATTTCAACGTTGAACAATTATAAATTTCCCAACTTTTCAAAACACCTGGGGGGAAGCTCCACCCCCCCCCTTAGTTACGCCCCTGAAGATAAATAGGTATTATTATTTTCGCTTTATTGTTTTTTCCATTGCACACGAATAGCTACTCAATAAAGTGCCGATTGCAGTGATGTGATATAAAAAACTGAGTCGGCAAAAACTATCATTTGAACGCTATTGAGTCGGCAAAATTAAGGGTATTCCACCCCTCAATATATCACCCTAGTTTCGCCCCTGATCACAAGTTGAATAAAATGACACGAATTATCGTACCCATACCAACTGTTAAGCCTACCAGATACAATCTTGTACATAATCATCACGGACATCGTAGAAGCAGGCACACCAATACGGTACCTCTTCAATTTAACGCTGCATGTTTTACTTTCTGTGTTTTGTAAATCTACTTTTTGTAATTTATCAAAATATATATTTTAAATGCTAACCGTGTAGTGCGGTGATGGGTGTCGGCGCTATTCCTTCCACCTAGAGGTAGTGGCGAGTGGGAAGGCAACGCCACCAGTTTTATGCTATGTAATTGTTTTTTGCGTTTCTTCGCGGAGGTCTTTGCGAGGGGGTTGTGCCTCTCTTTGGGCAATAGACACCGCTAGTGGGGCCATTGGCTTAATGGCAGTGGCGCCGCTTCCCCAACACGATTTTGGTGTCACACTGTGGACATCGAATTCCGGTGATTTCGGTGGCCACAGTGCGTTGAGTGGGCTGTCGGGGTGATGACTCGCTCTCACTTCGGCAGCATATCGCAACCACTCGCTACAGCATGCACGCTAATTAATAAAATAATAAAAAGGTAAGACTAAATTTTCTTAATTTATAACTCACCCGAACGTATCGGTATATATAACACGAAGCGCAACAGGATGCACCAACTTGAATATAATTGCATATAAAAATGACTTCCCTGGCAAGAGCCAAAAGGCCAAAAAACTTTTAAAAAATTAGGGCGCAAGTAAGCCAAAAGAAAGAGAAAATTAAAATAACGTAAAAACCAAAAGAGAAAAAACCGTTGTAGATGTGAAAAAAAACAACGGATAAATTATCTACAATCACATTAAATGTTCCGAGGACCTCCTGAATTCGTTGTGATGCATGAGCTTGCATATCGATGAGATCTGGGCTCTGATACCTATTCAATCAAGATCTTATAACATGCTTGAAAAGTTTGAAACTTTTCATAGGTATCGAAGCCGAGATCTCGCCCGTACACCACAACAAACGAAAGATAGGTATTTACCTACCGTTACATCTTCTGGAATCTTCAAATTTGACAGGTTGAGGAGCTTTAACTGGGTGAAAATGTAATTAATATGCAGTCTTATGTTAATTTGTTATAAGAAGTGTATTATATCGCGAATTCACCTCCATACATGATGCTGGAGGAGAGAAGAAGGAATTATCGACCTCAAAATGTGTTGGGGTACACGAAATGTCGAAAATTTTTCATAGCGATGTCATGTGATAAAATGAGCATAAGTGACTAACCTATTCTAATTTTAGCTTCCTAAGTAAACTTGGAGGGCAGTTAGAGCAAGAAATGGTTTTTGGAGGAGAATTTACTGCAAGAAATTTCATAATTCTTCTATATCTCGTCACCAAATTGATTTAGGAAGGTTAAACTTCGTATTATGATATTTTAAATTTGGATCAAAACTAATTCAAAATGGTAGTTCTTTAACGATTTGAAGATAATTTGAGGAGCCTCAAATAATTATGATTTGAGAAATATGTGGTTATATGATTATTGCATAGTAAATTCAACTTCTTAGGTGGTTTTGGAAGGAACCAGGGAGGGTGGATTCAGACTTAGTATTGAGTGTGACCTATCATCACAAATGGTTCACCCAATTTATTTCCAAACCTGAATAAGCCTCATTTAAAAATTCAGCTCCAGTAATGCAGCATGGCTGCTTACAATTTTTTAATATAATTAGATTCTCGGTAATTTTTAGAAATTTTAATCTATCCCAATTGACTTTGTGAAAAAAAAAAACCTAAAAAATGTTAGTCTACAGCCCATCTCGAAAAAGTGTTCAACCTGCGGGATTTTTTGAGGACCAAAAAATTCAGCTGGCGATAGATAGATATAGGTTGAGCATTAGGAAATATGATAATTTTAGCGATAGTCACGGTCACAATGGGGGGCTGGGACCTAAAAACCCTCTTTTTTTAACCGGCAAGGAGACCAAAAAAACTCAACGAGGTTAGAAAGGGGGCTGTCCACTGAACATAAATATGAGTTCAAATCTACTGGCTCCGGTCACAACTGCATTTTATTGCAGTTTTTATGCAGTTTTTATGCAATTTTCGCCAATTTTCACACTTAAATTGTTCTATGAGTATAATTATGCCCGGAGACCGAAAAAATCGCTCACACATTGGTAAAGGAACGCATTTCGAATCTACCGAACCCTCGTTCTTAAAAATGTGTGGTCACAATACCTAGTAATTGCATATTGAAGTTGCGCATATGTAAATTCAGCTAAAAATGCATTTCTTCAACTTTTTCAAGAAGTAACCTTGCGACCTATCAAAGTGGGTTAAAATTTCGCGTAGAATTCAAAAATCATAAGGAAAACCATTTTTGATCTTATCTGAGAAAATTTAGAGCGAAAATACAATTTTGGGACACATTAATTAGAATACTAATAATAGTACAGGTGAGGTTTTACTTACTAAGTGGGCTATCAAGCTGAAATTTGGTATATACGTCTGGTATAGCATACTTAACAACGTACGAAAAGTTCATGCGAATCTGGTGTGTGCGACCTCTGATATGGTGGATTTTTGCCCCCCAAAATCAGTTTTTCGGTTATAATTTCTTACCTTTTGGTTTAATCGCAAGAACAGCTCAGTAATATTTTATTCTACATTCAATTGTATACGAAATGATCTATAGAACATATTTCTATGATGAATAGTGGGAGAGTAGTAGCTTCCTGAAGAACGGTGGTGTGGTGGAATAGTTCAGATACCAGTAATTTTTTTAATTAAAGGCGCAATATGTTATTCATGTGTGAATAATATTTAAGTAAGCTCCAAGAAAATATTTTTCTATCATTTTTGGCTGTATAGGTTCTTAAAAGACAATGATACTCGTATGATAAAGGTAGCGAAATAAAAGCCTCCTTTTTAACAAAATGGATTTCAAAAATGTATTCATTTCGAGGAAAAACATAAACAAAAATCATTCACAATAGGGATGTTGCACATTTTTTGAAAAAAAACTTGTAAACCGCCCTCCATTTGATCCCATAAGAACTTGAGAAAGAAAATATATTCGTGATTAATGAGCAAAACATGATGTTGAAGAAATTGTTGATTTTAGAATTTTTTTCACTGTTGATGCAATCAAAAGCGTAAAAAACAATAAATATTTTAAATTCCTATCACACACCTTCATGTTATTGTGTGAATCTGCTTCCTCACGGTGAGAAAAACCAAAATTTAACTTCTTCCACATTATTTTTTGCTCATTAATCACGGATGTATTCTTTTTGTGTATTTCTACTCCTGGCACCTCTTTCTTTAGTTTTAGCTCACGTATAAAAATACTTGGAATTAATCTTATTATGGCATTGAAAAGCCCTTAATGAGTATTACATTTCGTTCGCTGAAAACACTTTTGTAGCGTTTTTAGTTTTTTAAATAATTCAGTCCAAAAATAGAAAAATGCGCAATTTTCGTTTTTTCAGCTCTTTTCAAACTTTGCATTATTATATCTATGGAATTGGCTAGAATGATGCTTGCATTGAAGAAAATTTAGTGCATTTCATACCCTTTATAATGGCATATCAACAATTGTTACCCGACCCCTCCTTCTTTCCACATTTTGCAAAAACTGATCCCCATCTACTTAACGAAGCCGTATCTTGCTTCAAATTCATTATAATGAAAAAAATTATGATACCATCGGAAAGCTCATAGTTTACTACATAAAAAAGGCCTTATCGCTTATAACGTAAATAGTGCTGTTTAGGCTCAATAAACGCGAAAAAACGCTTCGTCGTGTTCATCTCCAAAAGAGTAATGAGCGGTTCCAAGATTATGACTAGAGCTCTCAAAAATATGCTTTTATTTCTCTGAAATTTGCGCATATTTTATGCATTTTTAACCCAAAATATGCGATATATGCATATCCAATATGCGAAATATGCATATCCAATATGCGTATCAATAGAAAGGTGTTTTAAACTTCTACAACACTGTACCATTGGCGATGATGTTGAATGCAGTGTTGCTCCACTACTAAGCTGAAAAGAACATTTTTGAAAATATAGAAAGCTTGAAAAATGAAAAAATAGTCGAAATATGCGCAAAATATGCGCTCTAAGTGTTTAAAATATGGAAAAATATGCATTTTTGGTGGAAATATGCGAAATATGCAAAATTAAGTTTGGTTTTTCTTACTCAGAATGTTATGAAACGCGTTATCATATCAGATACAAGAAAAACATACAAAAATTTTTTTTGAGAGCCCTAGTTATGACGTCATAACGGGTGCTTCCGCAGAAACCTTACGTTTTAGCGCATACCGTAAAATGTAAAGTTTGGAATTCTTTTCTCAAGTTATATGTAATCAAATGGACTCAAATTTTATATCAGGGGTCGCACACACCAGATTCGCATGAACTTTTCGTACGTTGTTAAGTATGCTATACCAGACGTATATACCAAATTTCAGCTTGATAGCCCACTTAGTAAGCGAAACCTCACCTGTACTATTATTAGTATTCTAATTAATGTGTCCCAAAATTGTATTTTTGCTCTAAATTTTCTCAGATAAGATCAAAAATGGTTTTCCTTATGATTTTTGAATTCTACGCGAAATTTTAACCCACTTTGATAGGTCGCAAGGCAGCGATGGGTACGCTCCGGTTGGGAGCGGAAGAGCGGTCGGAGCGCGCTCTTTTTTTAATACAACTACAACAACCGGAGCGCGCTCCGGAGTACTCCAGCCTGGAGCGGAAATTTAAAGAAAAGAGCGCGCTCCTCTGATAACGCTCCTCTATCATTGGAACGTTTCAATAAATGAATATTTGAATTTTTTATTTTATAATTATTATTTATTAGACTGTTTCTTTCTATACCGTGCGCGCAATTGATTTATTACACACCAGCAAAAAAAGTTACAAAAATCAATTCATATAATTTTGAAATAACATTACAACTTGAAACTGTGGATTGATTTATAGTTCTAATCAGTTTTATAGTATTACTTGATAAGAAATTGGTGTCAAAAATAATTCTATATAGTTTTAATAAGTTTTAATATTGATTTTGAAATCATGTAAAATGCGTTTTTAGCAGATTTTTACGTTGATGTGTAAAGAATTAGTTGTGCGCACGGTATTAAATCCTCATGTTATAGGTACTCATAAATCAAGATTCACCATTTCACCAGTTCACCACTCACTAAAATTGATTAAATCGAAAAATAATTAATAAAAATAGGTTTAAATTCGACCAACATATCTATATACCAAAATTCACTTGAAAAGAGCGGCGCTCCGACCGCTCCTGACCGCTCCAGGAGCGAGAGCGGAGCGCGCTCTTTTTTTTCTCACTTGGAGCGAGAGCGGAGCGTGCTCTTTTTTTTCTCACTTGGAGCGAAGAGCGGAGCGCGCTCTTTTTTTTCAGGAGCGTGCCCATCACTGTCGCAAGGTTACTTCTTGAAAAAGTTGAAGAAATGCATTTTTAGCTGAATTTACATATGCGCAACTTCAATATGCAATTACTAGGTATTGTGACCACACATTTTTAAGAACGAGGGTTCGGTAGATTCGAAATGCGTTCCTTTACCAATGTGTGAGCGATTTTTTCGGTCTCCGGGCATAATTATACTCATAGAACAATTCAAGTGTGAAAATTGGCGAAAATTGCATAAAAACTGCATAAAAACTGCAATAAAATGCAGTTGTGACCGGAGCCAGTAGATTTGAACTCATATTTATGTTCAGTGGACAGCCCCCTTTCTAACCTCATTGAGTTTTTTTGGTCTCCTTGCCGGTTAAAAAAAGAGGGTTTTTAGGTCCCAGCCCCCCATTGTGACCGCGACCATCGCTAAAATTACCGTATTTCCTGGTCCTCAAAAAATCCCGCCAAATCCGGTTTCTAAAGCACTTTTTCGAGATGGACTGTAGACTAACACTTTCGTTGTTTTGTGATTTAGTGCAGCAAAAATTGAAGTTTGTTTGAAAGTGAAGTCGTTCGTCAAAATCAGTATGTCCAAGTTCAAGTTCGCAAAGTGAACTTGTTCATCAATAAGTTAGACTATGTGAACTAGTTCAGTTCAAGCTCGCTAATTGAACTTGAACTTTTTTGAAGTTCGTGAACTGGCTACATGCATAGCCAACACTAAATTAAGTATTCTCAGCTGAGAATGTATCTCTAATTTTATAACAGATGTTATTTTTCTTTTTTTACTTATTTTAATTTGCGACTTTTAGCAAAGCAATCAATACAACGTAATAAAATACAAAGCGATCATGTCTTTCATAATACTTTTACACTAACTTCTTACCAATTTTATGCAGCATCCTGTCTTTATAACTGTAACTAATAGCTCGATAAATGTCGTCCAAAGCATCAAAAGCTTCTTCAATATTAGCATAATTAAAAGTTGCTTGTTCTTCACTCTGTTTGCCTACTAATTTTTTTGTACTATACACTTTTATGACATCAAAAGACTTCATGCGGTAATACTTCAGTATTGTGTTATCAATGCTTTCTTTGCCAACGATAACCTATTCAAAAATTACAAACACAAATTGCAATCATTTTACTAAAATAATAATAGCAATAATAATTTCAAACCAATTTCAATTTTTGTGTTTCACCATATCATGTGACCATTTAATATTTGCACCCTTCAATGCCAAGTTCTCTTAATGTAAAATAAATGAAATAATTACATTCTGGGATCATATGAGGACTTGACTACCCCAATTTTTTTGAAGATTTCGGTTTTTGTCAACTAATAATTAGTAAAGAAGAAATATCAACATTTTTTCCTGACAGTGGCGATAAAGGCAGAAAAATGAAGGTAGTTGAGCATTACTATAAGTGCTCACAACACATATTAGAATACTTAACAGAATAGCGGTAGTTGTGTATTTGAGTTGTTTTACATTTTATAGAGATAACAATACGCAATTTAGAGATTGAATTATGGAAAGTAAGAGATAATATAGTTCTAATATGTAGTGATGATATTATGGGAAGAGATATTGCTAATTACACTGGTTTTGAAAGGCGAACACTTTGAGTATTAATATGATAATATGGAGAGATAAAAGTGTAGTTCCATCAGGGTTTTGATAGATAGCGCAGCGCCAACTATGAATTGTGCACTTGGTGTGCACTTACTATGCAGTATCGTGTAAAATTGTACGTTCCGACAGGTTTTCAGGTTCGCTGCGTGACGTCAGAGATTAGTGGGGAAGGAATGAGTACCAATGAGCCAACGTCCCTTTACTAGAGATCAGCTCATCAGCCGGAAATCAAAAGTACACTTTTATCGCGTTCTCTCTCGTGAGCGTTTTGACGACATCGCGAGGACATGAAAACGCTCGTTGTATAGCTTTTAAATGGAGCGGTACGTATTTTTTATTCATTTTTCTTTATTTCTTCGAAGACCATTAAGGTTTTGAGAAAGTTTATATGAATTGAAATTGTAGAGAATTAAATTTTCTATATTATGCATAATTATTTTATAATCTTTAATTATTTATTCTATGTATAATAAATATGTTATCAAGTTTGTGTTTCTATATTAAGTAATATCAAA
>VFXL01000547.1:0-60000 GCA_009761765.1 Phenacoccus solenopsis | reverse complement strand
ATTTATACGTAATTACTTTTTGTCTCATTAGCATTGAGAATGAGATCTAATAAACAAATACAAAATTCATTTACCTGAAGTTTTCTAAATATATTATTTTACTCTAGAATTATTGTGAATAAAATTTCATAAAATGTTTCATGATATCATGATGGGTATCACTTCAAGTTGAAAACTCATTTTGAAAAAAGGTAAAAAAATAGAAATGATACATTGGTATGTAAGTAATACGTGAATAATAATAAAAATAGACAAAACTGATTTCTTTTATATAAACTTTTCGCGTTAATTGTAGCGTTTTTAATTTTAAAAAGATATACCTAACGTCTCATGTAAAAATGTAATCCTATAGCTCTTCCTAGCATTGATATTTTTGAAATGACAAAGTTGAAATAATTTCTATCGTTTTTAATGGTATGCTACGTACATCATAATTAAAATGATTCAAAACAATAAAATTTATATTAAAAATAAATAAATAAAATAACTGATGCCTTTAATGCGATTGTAGAGATCTAAAAATGTTCTCTGTTCCGCATGAAAATTATGTAGTTGGATTCAGCTTCTCAAATTGCATCGCTTGAGTCAATAAGTGTTAGGCATTTTCTTCAAACCCTTTTTTGGAGGTGGTCAGAGCTGTGAAAAACCATGATTTTTTCGAAAATGGCACTACTATGAGGCTCCCAGCTCACCCAATAGGCAATTGGGGCTGAGAATTAAATCAGAACCATTTCAACTCCAAATAAACCACATATTAAAATTTTATGAAAATCAACACATTTTTTTCACTCTACCTTAATGATTTATATAGGTATTCAGTTCATTGAAAAAAAATTGTTTCTTACAATTTTTATTTTATTTGTTTTTGTTTTTTCAATCATATTGCACTAATTTTTGAAACTTTAAAAAAATATATGTAATAATAATACCAAGCTACATTTTGAAAGAAAAAAGATATTCCAGCCTGAGCTCCCTACAAAATTATTATTTTTTTCATTATGCAAAAAACTGGGAAAATTTGAATCAATTTCTTTTAAGATATGACCATGTACACCTTTATATTGCACCCTCAGTGCAATAAGGCCACATCTAAAAAAAATTATGTAAAAATTCAACAAAAAGGTACCCTTTTCCTATACTTTTGGAGTAAAATGAGCTGATTTAGCGTATTTGTCACAGTTTTATCGATTTACATTAATTTTACCCAAAAATGTATGTAAAAGGAAGCACTTTTTTGAGATGTGGCCTTCTTGTAATTGTAATTTTTTTTGTTTTTTTGAGATGTGGCCTTATTTCACTGAGGTTGCGATATGACTTGATCTGCGACAATTTTAACATTTTTCATCCACTTCATCTGAAGATTTAACTTATGGAATTTTCAGTAGGCCTACAAGGGGGCGATAATTCTGAAGCAACATTTTGGGCTAGTTTCAACAAATAACTTCATACAGAGTTTGATAGGTTTTTTAAAAAAATGAAATGGGATCTTTTAGATTCACACAACGACAGTATATATTGTGAATAATGATTCACGTTGCAAAATTTTATTGTTCTTTTCAAAAATAATGGTTTCAAGACGAATAAGACCATAGAAGTTTTTTTCATAGCATACCTATTTATTTTTATACATATATATGTACCGTGCTTTCAAGTGATTCGAGTACGATCAGCGCAAAAATCTCAATTGTTGATAACATGATAAGAGTTTAACAATAATTTCTAAATTAGAAGTTATTTTAAAAATTACATTAATAAATTTTAAGACTGATAAATTCATTTCAACTCTATTACAATTCCTTTGTATATGAAAAAATCAATTCTAAATAATTGGAAAAGAGATTTTTTCACCAATTGTATCCAAATCACTTGGACGCAATTAGCTTTTCGCTATCAAGAGTAGTAACTGATGATCTCAATTTTGAAATATTATAAAAATAATTCAATATTAAGAAATGAAAATATTTAATAAGCGTAAATAATCAGGTAGAAATCAATATGTTCTAGATTCATATTTTTTTAAAGCTGAATAACCGTCTAATCATATTTATGAATGNTATTGTTTTTCCATCATTTTAAATTTTTTTTATTGTTTTGTTTTAAATTGTTGAATATTTTATCGCCTTGGTTTCATTTTTCCCTTATTTATTCGAATCTAGTTTTTTAGTTTTTAGGTTTTCATTTTTTTTTTTTTTCGTTATACCGGGTGACTACTTGATTAGAGCACCCAACGACACAAAATTAGCTAAAGGTGAAACAATTCAATACATTTATGTGTATTTTTGACAACAAAAGTATAATTTAAAATTTTGTATTTTATTTTACGATAGACGCTTTTAAGCATTAAATAAATTTTATTTATGTCATTTATTCTTGCTAATATCATCCAAATACATAATTTATTTCTATGAGTGTAAGATTTTTGCGCTTGGAGTGCTCCAATCAAGTAATCACCCGATATTTTAGCAATTATCTTCAGTTCGAAACATTACTCCATTTTTGTACATTTGTTTTCATCTTATAATTTTTTCTTTTTTTCATGATATCTTTCATTGTTGCATTTTTTAGTTTTCGGAATTTTTCATTTTTAACAATATTATTGTTTAATTTTTAGACTTCCCAACTTGTTTGCTTTCTAATTTTTGGATTTTTTTTTATTACTAAAAATTTTTCTATTTTATTACGTTGTTTTGTGATATGGATTTTTTTTTAATTTATCCATTTTCCCATCAATGTTTTCTTTAATTCTTGAATTTCCTTTTTTTTTTTTTAATTTGAAAAAAATCAATTTTTAGATATTCTTTATATTTCTGGTTTTGCATTTAAAAAACATTTTTGTTCTTTTCTGATTTCTGTATTATCTTAAGAAATTACTTCGTGACTTGATAGTTTTAAAAATTCAACATCCGTTTTTATTCACCAAAATTCAAAATGATTCAGAATATCCATTTTACATTATCAAAATAATTAAACTTGTACCGTGTATCACCTTCTCAGGCAGTTCGAAAAACGACTGCACTTTGATTTTTTTAATTGCTTCTCTGTGTTCTTTGAATTCGTAGGCAAATATAAATGTGATATTACTCGTACATCAAATTACAAATCAATCAATCGTAGTCGGAAAATTGAAAATACCAGTCGGCATTTTTAGATTTTCACCCCCCCCCCAGAGTGCCAAGGCTCGACCCGTCTCTGCACGTGTCGAGCGAAGCTTGAAGTTTTCCCATTTTTATTTTATGCTTTTCTAAAGTCTCAAAAATTACTCACTATTAGCTGTTTTTCTTGACATAATTTACGCTATAAATCCTGAAATAAAAGCTGCAATTGTTCTAAAATGCCCATTTATTCCCTGAGGGGAGAGGTATTTCCTCAAAATTTGCAAAAATGTATAGAATTATAATTCTGGGAAAACTGCCATGCTATACAAATTTTAAAGAATTTACTTTACGAACAAAGTTTAACTTTTGTGTTTTATTTTTTAATTATTTTATTTTAAAAACTTTACTTTACTTTTTTCCATTAACTTGCCGTATTCTGCAACGAAGGCCAGAGGCGGTGTTTAGATTTTGGATAGGAGGTTGGTAGCTTTAAGGAATTTAAACAGGTTTTCTATTGTTGTTGGGTTGTTTAGGTAGCTGATTTGTTCATATTTTTTTCGATAACTTCACAAAGAATTCTTTTCAGAAAAATCAACATTTTATTATATATTTCATTTTGATACACCTACTTGACCAAAAAAAAAAATTGAGTGTGAATTCCATTTCTATATAACTTCAATATCTGAATCAGAGAACCTCTTCCTACTGTCTTAGATTATTTGAAAATGAAAAAAAAGTGAGCAGCCATGCCGCATCACTGGAGCTCACTTTTTAATCGGGCTTGATTATATTTGGAGGTAATATTGTCAATAGCCCATATTCATCACCCCTTATCCGTACTAAAAACACCGAGAAGTTTAATCTGAAATATGTAGAATTTTTTGTCCTCCAAAATTGGAAAAGCTCATACTTTTCAGTTGCTTAAAGCTTCTCAAGCTTGACTCAATTTTGGACATACGCTATTTGGGATCCATTTACAATCGATTTCAACTTAAATTCAAGGGGCTCATATTTTGACACCAATCAAATCTACACACAAGGATTGACCCTTCTAGGTTAATTTGATGAGGAAATATGCGAGATTCATGAAATATCACATTGTGATTTCCCCTCCAAAAGCCGTTTATTTTCGTTTTTTCGTTTACTCCCACAAAATGTTGAGGACAACCACCCTCCTCATTCCGCTTCAAAATCACATGTGAAATTAGCATACAGCATACTTCTCATCGTTATTAATCATTCAAATTCATATTTTTCAAATCCTCGTTTTTTGAGACTCCTTAAGCTCTATTCAAATTTTGATAATCCGCCATTCTGGATTGATTTTGACCCTAATTCAAAAGGTCATAGTGCCAAACTAACCCCACACACAATATTTGAACTTTTTGGTTGATTTGATGAGGAGATAATATGAGATATTAAAGAAATTTCATAACTCAAAACTTCCTCAAAAAGCTGTTTTTTGCCCTAGATCCCCTCAAAATGTACTTAAGAGGCTGAAATTTGGATATGTTAAAGTCGCAACTTACTTTTTCGTATGAAAAAAAACGAAAATTTTAAGGAATTTGCCCTCTCTCCAGCTCCTCTCAAAATTTGTGAACCATTATTTTGAGGTTATTAAAAAAAATGATATTTGAGAAACTCCATAAAATGGCTCTAACCGTATTTTTAGCAAAATTCATGTAAATCACTTTCTGTGACTTCTCCACTTTCCTCCCTACGTCTTTCATCAAATCCATGTTTTATACATGTATAGTTTATCAATTTTACAAAAGTAGGCTGCATCGAAATTCAGTTCTCACAATGAACGCATAAAAATTTTTCACATGTTCATCAAAATGCAATAATCGCTCAAAAAATAGAAAAAAAAATAGATATTATACGTAAATACTTGCTAGCCTACTGTCCACATGAACATTTGTCTCAAATAAAGTAGATTTGAATAAAATAAAAAAAATACACGAAATTAGCATACAATATTTATGGCAACGTTGCTGGATCTCGACTTTCGAAACGTTATCGTCAAAAATGTTGTATATGTGTATAAGATCTCAGCTTTCCATACTTTACTTACGGATCTCACCTTGTTCAAAACTTCTCAAATAATTTATTTTAAGAATTTGTTACCCCTCTATGGTGGTTATGTATCAGATGCTATAAATAAGCAATTACCCTTCCTATATATTCCATAATTTGTAAATTTTGAGTCGGATCTCAGGTTGCCCAGTTTTTAATCGGATCTCACCTTGATAGATTTACGTATATATATATATATACCAAAAAGTTGGACATTTGCCAGATGATTACAAATGGTCTGAAACGCAAAGATTTGAAGACCCCACCCTCCCCCGACCTTCCCTTCCCAAATCAGGTAGGCTGTAATAGCTATCGTTTTGTTAAAAACTCAGCTAAAAAAAGAAATGATGTCTATAAAGCGGTCAATTTATTATATAGTGGATCGGAAGGTATATAAGAAGCAGCACGCTAATATATATTATAAATACTTGTAACAACAGTGTGTATAGGTGCTAGTTCAGAGGTATGTATTAAGGCACCAGTACAAAAATCTGGGTACGCATTCCTGAAGTGATAATAACACTATGCGCACTGATCCGCATAAGAAACGCTGTGGCACCAAAAACTGGTGCCTGAACGAAAAAACTGGTGCCATAATGACACTATGTAAAAGTATAATGCGAGTACAACGTACCTTAAACTTACGTGTAGATATAGTAGGTGCACTATCCAGCATCCAACAGTTTGCACGTACAACGACTACAAGTATAAACGTATTAGAAAAGGCGCGATTACTTTACTCTCTCTATCCCACCACTCCAGTAAATGCCGTACAATAAAAGTATGCAGTACTGAACTATTAAAAATCGAAAAATGTAGGCGCATAGTCCCATACTAAGCGCACGATATTATACGCAATGCATTACATGGTACCTATTAGGAGCGCCGAAAATAAGCTGACACCATATTCCCTGTCCCTATCGTATTGCTGCATTAAAGTTTTTTACTCGCAAAAAGCGCATCACCCTATAGTCCTAAGATACACGTACTATAATCGATTCGACAATAACTTTGAAAGAAGTAATAACCGTGCGAAAAGTACATACGTAGACGTTTCTTCCGATTATAGACGAGATATGCTGCATAAGTTCTGTACGTATTCTACACAATACAACGTATACGTATACGTAGATTGGATAAAGGGTGCGAATGCGTGCGAATACCTCGATGGATGCGTTTGTAAGGCACCGACACGCATCGCTATAGGTAATGGCGTACTGGTAATAGTGCAATATGGTATATACGATATATACGAGTACACGTATACGACGAACGACGCGACGTACCTAAAACGTAGCTACGTATACTACTTGTATCTTGCAATCTCGCTATCTTAAATCTTATGCAGTCGCAATACTACTCATGTACAACAGTATGCCTGCTATGCTAACGTATATGTAGTATGTACTTTACGTACATTCGTACTTGTATGTATAGGTATACGAGACGAGTATAAGGTGTAGGTGTAGGTGTAGGTGTCGCAGTTGCACGAATACGCAAGCTACCCAACGCACCCCACAACCTATACGAGGGTACAAGACGCGCGGCCCAACGCGATGCGACGCAGCGTGGCGGGTTTAAAACGTCTATATACGTTTACGTCGTGTAAATATTACGTCGGTGTGCTAGTATGTACACGCACACACGCACACCTTATATCCCTTTCTTTTGTGAAAGCGAAACAAGGGCTGAAATACCTATAGCGGAAAGGGAAAAATGACGGAAAGACGACAAAATGGCTTCCCAAGGGAAACTATTGGCAGGGGAAAGAAAATAACACACGTGAGGTTTGTTTAGATATCGCAACCGTATAGATGTACAGTCTATAGGTATGCTGTGTGTTTGAACATTTTTTCTTTTTCTTTTTCAATTTTTTTTTTTGTTTTTTTTTTCAGTCTCGAGTATACTGCTAGTTATTACTTACTTGCGTATACATAAGCGATAACGTACGAGTACACCGATACGCGTTAGGCATCTGCGAATTCGAAGAAAGCCGAACAACCTCAAGCTAGTGAAAACTAACAGGGAATTTCTCATTTTCGAGCGATAAAATGAAAATCAATTTAGATTAATGGTTTAAACGGTATGACAAAAAAAAAAAAAAAATTAAGTTGTATAAAGTACCTACGCAATGTACCCACTTAACTGAGGAACCGAGAAGGCAAAGAAAAGAGAAATATAAATTTCCATACAGAGTATTTTATCACTCATGTGTTAAATAAAAAACAAAAGCTCGATGGTGTGTGGATGAGCGAAAAAAAACAAAATGCCATTTTTATAACATAGGTAGCCACTTGCCACTAAGCCAGATACTAGGTAATATACAGTAATGGGTATTTGATTACGCGTAAGTATCTCTTACCTGTCTATGATCACAGGGTCTGAAGGTGTTTCGTTCCGATTCCACAACTTTTTTTATCACAACAACGACTGAAAATAATCGAATAAAATAAACGTTATTA
Source organism: Phenacoccus solenopsis (assembly GCA_009761765.1). Taxonomy (NCBI): domain Eukaryota; kingdom Metazoa; phylum Arthropoda; class Insecta; order Hemiptera; family Pseudococcidae; genus Phenacoccus; species Phenacoccus solenopsis. Next base: position 52,367 of record VFXL01000547.1, on the reverse strand, counting down.
CACCTAATTCGAAGTTCGAAATTCAGAATTCAGAGTACCTAATTTAAAATTAGCCATTACAAAATAATCAAGACGAGTCGAACGCTAATTATTATAAAATGAAGCTGGTGATAGAACCAATCTCGGCAGTTTTGAAGAAAGAAAAAAAAAAAAGAAGGAAAAAAATGAGAAAAAAAAACGGCATACGTTTAAATTAAGGCGTATGTGTAAAAGACCCTTAAACGCTCGCCATTGAAAATGTTTAGGAGGCAAATCCCCAGCGAGTATTTTTCATTTTTGTGCACAGACAACGAATATCATAACACATGTAACGTTATGACTTGCATTTTTTTTTCTCTCCTTTTTTCTCGTATAGCTACGCATGACTATACAGAGGAGATGGTGAGCTTCCCTTATAGCGCAATCGATGGACAAATAAATTTTTCTACGAATTTCAAATCGCGTTAATCATTTTATTTTGACACGTATCGAGAAGCTAGTAGATTCATATGCCCATCAATAGATACGCATAGTGTCAGCCCTAACCAGGTTCTAGAGCATCCTCCTTGAAAACCGCCTGAAATGTTATGTAAAATGCGTATTCTGGTCCTGCTTCATGATATTTACCTTCCTACGTACCTAAGTCTGTAATTATGCAAATATGCATATTACTTACATGCACATTGCACATCCATCCATATAGATATACTTACATATATTACGCATACCAAGAAGAGCACACAATTATGTGCTGCATACGTAATTACGTATACACCGTATCCACCTGATTTTAGTACCTTCGCAGTTAGCGGCTCTATCAAGAACTATAATATACACATTTTTTTTTTCAAATTAAAGAAAATAATTAAAAAATTTAGCGAGTTATTAGTTTAATATTTTAATATGCATCTAATAATTTCTCTTTGTTTCTATTTAAAGTTGGAAAATTTAAGCCGAATTCCAAAAAAAAAAAAATCTTCTAATTCGAAAGCGTGCTAGTAAAAGATCAGATGGACACAATGTATTTGGTATTTGGTAAAAGAAAACCATAAATACGTAATAATAAGCATATAACGAGTATTTCTCACCTGCACATTACTTCATGTGTAAGCAGTACCCTACACATTTCTGGGTTTTTGTCTTGCCCTTCGTACATGATGGCCTAAAAAAAATTCACATATGAAAACAAAAATAAGAATTAAAATAATTGCAATTGCAATGAATTAATAATGGTTCTAGAGTCGCGAACAGAGGTAAGACTATATACGTCGCCGCCGTGGCGTCGTTAAATTAATCATTCGACTCCTCAGTTTGTTAATCCTTCGACTTTCGATTTTCGTAATGATGATTGGGGACTTAATTTGGAATAATGCAGATACGTATGTACCTAACTACCTATACACGTGTATGTATTAATCGAACGGAACGGTTTTGGAGAGTTGCAAAGGAAACGTCTAGCGTTTAGGTTTAATTTAAATATATGGCTAGGGGTAGGGGTACGCAAATGACATAATCGCAGCTACAAAGGTACAGTATGTAGGATTACCGTACATCTAAAACATCGGATTGTTCGACTTTAATTGAATGTTGAATTCGTATCAACCACTCACCGTCACCGTCACCGTTCGAATAAATTGGCATCCGAATCGAAATCTCCAAAAATCATAAGCAACTGTATTACGTAGTTATAAGCTATGAAATTAAGTTGGTACGTGTATTATACCTATACCAGGTACTCGAATGTCGGTACTTAGCCAGTAACCATCTACTAAGCTACTATTTTGGTGTACTCGAGTTATTAGTTATTAAACTCATTACGTACCATGTATCACCATTCGCAACTGCGACGAAATGCGATTACATACGTGAACGTACCTCTACCTACTACCTTGTTGGTAAAAATATTTTCTTTCATTGTAGGATTGAGAATGGGCAAATGGACGAATGAAAGAGTGGTCGATGTGAATGTCCGAATAAAGTTTTATACGTGCGTATATGGCACCGAATCAAATATATTTTCTCGAACTAGAATGGCAAACAGGATTTTGAGTTATTCCGTAAGCAATCTTGTTGTTATTTTAATGTATGTAAATTTCTTTGCAATTTGTTTTCTTTGCAAACAAGAAATACAATTTGTAAAGCAGGACTGCGGATACCGTAAAGGAAAAAAGAACCGACCAAGAAAGCTGATAACGGTTATAGGCTGGAATTGCTTCGGACGTTACGCGACATTCTTCTTTCATCTGTATGCTTATTCAAGTAGAGGTAGGTAGGTAGGTAGGTAGGTAGGTAAAGATACTAGAGAGGTACGTGTACAGATAGGTAAATAGAAATACTAAAATAAAAATACCACAAGTACTACAAATGCACTAGGGTACACCGGTACGAGAGATAGATCAAAAGACGCGAGCCAACGAGCCAACTCGTATGCCCATTCTTTGCTTGTTTTTAATGTACTCATCTCGTATGTACTGTATGATACGCATTACGTACTTGTATATACCTGCAGGTACATCTACGTATATGTATGACTAACGTAAGATTGACAGTTTTGCTGGTTAAAATCGTCGTGTGAATTCACCAAAAACAAAGGTAAAATAAGCTATAAAATTTTTCACAGGTTTAAGAGCTAATGAATTGAAAAACGAATACGAAAGCGAAAACGAGCGGAACCGCACCAGAGGGTAGGCGGAGGTAGTGATAAAAATGTACTTAATGACTAATGAGAAAAGATATGTACAATGTATTCGTGACGTGCGGTGTATGGAGTACGGAGTACGGAAGCAGCCTTGCGCTTTAACTCGCGACCGCTAAAAGTTGAACTTGCACAGTACTTGTGTAAATCAGAAAGATGTTGTTATATTCACCCGAAAGAATTCTTAAGGGAATCGAGCGCGTATCTGATGACCCTCTATCTGAGACGATCCAAAGAAATCGAACCAAGGGACATAAAAATAGCGGCTAATGCGATGTTTCCCCGTCTTATCCGTACGCTACGCTACGCTACACTATCCCGATCACGTCCTGTGTCCCTGTCCGAGCGCTTCCCCGGGGAATTACCGCATACATAAACATGGCGATAGTCATGCCTGATTCTGCGAGTTCTTGCATGCAGTTTTATATACACGCTATACGTACGTCTACGTACTACGTACTACGTAGTATACGCACTTTTTATGTATTCTGCTTCTACCTAAATTAAAATTTATCGGCTTTTATTCTAGAAGTGTCCCAGCCGCGCCGCCCTCCTCTCCTCTACACTCCGCTTCACTCCCGCCTCGCTGCCCTTCACTCTTCCCTTCATACCAGAGCTCGACTGAAGAAAATTCTTAGCGGATCGTTTTCGCTTTTTATGGTCGAATTCTTCGTCGTCGTTTTCGCGAGAGCCTTTTCTCCATTGCGTGCTTTACATCCATGTACCGTGTACCGTGTACCGTATACCGTGTACCGTGTACGATACCAATACTCTCGTTCAAGTGTATAGTCTACTAGTCGACGTATAAATGTGCTTTTGGTAGCGGTATGCGTACGTATACGTATACCGAGCGTTCAATTCAAGTGATTCGGCCACAATCAGCGAAAAAATCTCTTTTCCAATTATTTGAAATTGTAATGTAGTTGAAATGAGTTTATCAGTCTTACAATTCATTTTTTAAGTAATTTTAAAAATAATCTCTGATTTAGAAATTGTTGTTTAACTCTTATTATGTTATCAACAAACTGAGATTTTTGCGCTGATTGTGCCCGAATCACTTGGACGCACGGTATTAGGCATAAAAGTTACTCCTATAGCTTGATGGATTGAGTTTCTTCTTATTTTTTTTCCAATTATTTTACGATGGCAACATTCAGTGACGTATTTAAGGGGGGTCCAGGGGGTTTATGCCCACTTGGCGATTTCAAAAATAGTATTTTTGCCATATACAAATAAGGAACAACGAAAATGTAATATGCAAATAATCAATAGTAATAAAATCGCAACATTTTGAGCCTACCTAACCGATTTTTATGTTTGAAAATTTTGCTGGGCCGCCCCCCCTCCTTGACCATCAGTCTGGATACGCCACTGGCAACATTCAATACCTGCCGGGTGTTGCGGATTTCGTAATCCACGAATCTCGTATACGCATCGGCAACACATCGTATATGATGAAGAGACGTACCGACGAACGTTTTAAAAGGGAAGGCAAACCAAGAAGAAGAAGAAGAAGAGAAATTACCAACTCAATACCTAATATACCATTTGTGTAACCTATACTATTACGTAGGTAATAGGCAGCGGCGTAACTAAGGGGGGGAGCTTCCTCCCCAGGTGTTTTGAAAACTTGGGAAATTTATAATTGTTTGAATTTCTTTTGGGAAAATAAGAACTCGAATAAATTCGAACTGATGCCAACTTATATCATGTATACCGCACAACCAGGGACCTAGCCTCTTTGGCTTTTGGAAAGTTGGTAAATTTGGAGTTTTAGCGTAAAGTTGGTAAACTTGACCACTTGCGCAGCATTATTACAACAGCTATTTTTAAATTTTTTAAAGACTAAAAAAAAAAAAAAAAGTCAACAGTTGGTAAAATTTCATGGTATTAGTTGGCAATTTTTGGTTTTCTTCCCCCCCCCTGAAGATTGTCCTCGGTACGCCCCTGGTAATAGGTATACTTTAATTGTCTATACGCCATTTTATCGCCAATTTACCAACTTCCAGAGACCAAGAGGAGGGGGGAGGCATCGGACACGCAAGTCTAGCAACGTTCATACAAGAATAAGTAGACAGCACGCACTTTACAGTGTCCACTGTCCATTATATGCATGTAGTATGTGTGCAGATGTACGTACATGATACATGCATAATACACTACGTATATGTAAGCTTACCGAAAATAAGGTTGCGGCTGGTGACCGGCTACAACGTATTATAAAACAATTAATACGGTAAACAGTACGTCTTACACACGTGTAAGAGCATACCGCAAAAAAAAAAAAAAAAAATATGTAGATACTAGATACATGAAGTAACTTACAAACTTGATGCTAGCCAGTGCCAAACGAAAGTAGAAAGAGCTACTTATTTATGCATTTAGAGAAAAATAAGTGCTAAGGGCAGCGGCGAGAGGGTGGAAGGAAGGAGGGAGGGAGGGAGGAAGGAAAGAAAAGAGAATACAGCATTTGGCCGCGCGGAAAATAATGATGTGATTGATGGTAATCCGGCGATTTTGTTAAATGATAACTAACCGCCGCCGCTTCGTGTCCTCTTACCCTCGTTACCCGTTCCCACTTTACCACCATCCATCACAACCTATATACATATACTCGTACAATAGCGGCGATAGCGTTCTCTCACTCTCGCCCTTACTCCACTTTGCGTCGATCTCGATCGTCGCGTCCCCTATAAGCGCGTAAAAAGACCTGCTCTTTACACCATTTATACACACTTACGTTGGAAGCCAAATTTTATCTCGCTTTTATGTAGCCCTATTGGCTATTATGCTCTCTTTATCAATATAAAACTTGGCGCTCATCTGGATTAAAAACAACCACCCATGCTATAGCGGCAAATCTGCACCGCAACTCCAACTTGTGAAGGCACACATGCGTTGTATACTATTTACTTTGTTGCGTAAAAATCCGAATGCCATCCATATCGTATATAAAACAAATACGAAAACGAATCTCATCTGCATACATCGACCATACGTAAGCAGTTAAGCAAGCTCCTGTTGCGATTAAGGAATTAAACAAACTTCTTTTTTCTAATTCCAGCTACGCATTCTTATTAAACGTAAGTAGTAGGTATACTAGGTAAATGAAGAATGTCTTTCGCGTGCAACATTAAACTTTTCCATCACATAGGTAGCCTCAAAACCGTCTTTTGGAGGGAAAATAGGTAATATCGCAACATATTTTGTGAAATATTGTCCTCTGCTCATCTGTACACCGAATGTACTCGGAGCACGCAAACTTTATACATGTATATGTGTGTTTGTTGGGGATCTTGGATTTGGGTCAAAATGAATTCACAATGGGGCATCGTTAAAAAAATTTAAAAAAACACTCGAAGACGTTTGATAAATACGGGCTCATACGATTCCCGCGAACAAGAGATGTGCTACATAAGCTGAATTCGGCTCTTCATATGGTAGCGGATACGATATACGCGGTTATTTCGAGCTTTCATACCGAGTGTCGGCCAAAAGAGACAAACAATATTATTTGAAAAGCTATAGAAGAAAGCAAAAAAACAAAAAAAAAAAAATGACCAAACTAACAACTGGCAGATGAATATTATGTCTTGTGTGGGGACAATTTTGTACCTAATGGTAATACCTCATATCTAGGTTTACATAGTACGAACTATATCTACTAAGGAGACTATGAAGATTTCACAGTGTACAAAAGAACATGTGTATTGTACAATGTACACGTAATACGTACGTAAAATACTCGATAATAAGAGAGCGACTTTTCACGTTGTTTAAGTCGCAGTCGGCCGCTTACTGTGTAGTGTGTAGCCGTTGTTTCAAATTAGATTTGCCGGAAAAGACGGATTATGTTATTTTCCGTATGATAGAGTCGTTTACATTGAAAATCAGATTGCAGCAGGAGGCGTGTGTCGTCTCATTCGAACCGCATGTTGACAGAGGATGTCACGTGCCGTACACAAGGCCACGTGCCATACGACCATAATCTTCCGGGGGCTTTTTTCCTCGTATACCATGCAAAGTTTCCTTTCCCGCATTTGTAATAGCGAAAAGCCAAAAAAGGGCTGCTGCCGCTGCTGCTACTGCTAGACTAAGCGATCATTGTATTATTCGCGAATACGAACGATAGATCAGTAGACAGGTCGAGATGCGTCGCGTCGGGTCGGGTCGCAGCAACGGCTTCTTACTGTCGTGCGAACAGGCCAGGCGCACAGACAAACGGCTCGACACTTTAATTTGGATCACGTTTCGTGTCACATCATTGAAAATGCTAACGAGAGATTACGCCTTACGCGTCGAATCGAATAAATGTACTCGTAGGTTGTCGAGTGGGCCAGTTTCCATATAATTATGTATTTTAAGTCTCGCAGTAACGAGTGACGATACCGGCTTTCAACGATAGCTACGCTCCAAGCATGACTGCACTGGGCACTTGTTATCGTACCGAATTATTAATGGAATTTAAAAGGCGATAAAATCGCCTGCACATAGCTTCTGGTCGCTGGTCAGGTCGTGAGCGGTGCAGCGCGCTAAACGGACGAAAAAAATCAAATTAAATCGTTGTGTCGGCGGAAAGGACAAAAATTAGATTAGTCAAAGGATACGCGGCGCAATGTAAAAAGAAAATTGCCTTTCTTCTCGTCCTCAACTTTATGCCGACGACATTTTTAATATTAAATTATCTTTCAGCGTGTAAACGTCGCCTTGAAAATTTTCACGCAGCAACTTTTTCCGAGGTGTTGGGAAGAGCCGCACTCGGAGAGGTATTAAAACCACGACATCTAACGTAATTTCGTATGGCATTTATATAGACGAGCGCCGAGCGGTAGCGGTAGCAGTAGCAGTAGGTAGTGCTTTAGTCTTTTAGTGCTTTCCTAGCACCTATAGTATGTAGTACATTGAGGCCAAAATCTCCGCTGTCATATTTTGCGTATATCATCGCGAGATATGTAGATGCTATGACCGCTGATGCGAATTTGTGTAATGCGTCGGTAATGCATCGCGTACTCGCCTTTCGTTTAATTCACCGTAATTCTCGCTATCGCACCAATGGCGAAGCTCTATGTGTTCACAGGGACGTACCGAGGACATTCTTCAGGGGGGTGGGGGGGGGGAAGAAAACCAAAAATTGCCAACTAATACCATGAAATTTTACCAACTGTTGACTTTTTTTTTTTTTTTTAGTCTTCAAAAAATTTAAAAATAGCTGTTGTAATAATGCTGCGCAAGCGGTCAAGTTTACCAACTTTACGCTAAAACTCCAAATTTACCAACTTTCCAAAAGCCAAAGAGGCTACGTCCCTGGTTGTGCGGTATACATGATATAAGTTGGCATCAGTTCGAATTTATTCGAGTTCTTATTTTCCCAAAAGAAATTCAAGTTCCCAATTTCGGCGTTGAACAATTATAAATTTCCCAACTTTTCAAAACACGTGGGGCTTAGTTACGCCCCTGTGCGTTCACGATCACAAATAAAAAAAAAAAAAATGCGCAATGCACTATGTACAATGCACATTCGCATACAGCGTATATGGTACGTAATGGCGATTAGCTAGCTATAAGCCTATATAAGCGTATACATAGGTATCGTACTTATACGTGCCGAGCGTCTACAGGTAGTTAGGTACATATTGTACGTATGTTAGTAATCGAATTGATTAGATATGCAACTTACTTGTTTGGTAACCGAATCGATCAGCCTTACGAAGATATCTTGTTCTTGACGAATTCCTGCGAACAAACGACAAAATAAATAAACTAAACAAATCGTATGAAACTTATCGTTAAAAACCATCAAATACGAAATACGTACACGTATGCTACATACAGGTTGGGGAACAGCATATATAGCATATCATTTTTTGACTTTACTCGTAGACTCTACCTAGGTAGTACGTACGTATACCCAGTATTTATTACCTATATACGTATGTATACAATTGATTTGATAAGTAGATAATGATTTCTTTTGTAGTTTGTAAAATTCACTTCTGCACCATAGAGTGGTGAATTTTGGCGCTTTCGAAAGTCGAAAAAATTATTTATCCATTAAAAACTTTTCGAACGAAAATTTTGTGTTCTTTCTAAAACTATAATTATCTTTGCCGTAATACGTTTGTCATACGCTGGAAAATGAAACTCAGGGGAAAAAAGGAAAAAAATGAGAGATCATAAAACTTTCGACAAAAAACGTTCGGAAAAAAATTTCTCAAAAATATCGCAGCCAACATTTTTGAGTGATAAGCTAATTAATCAACGCACTGTTAGCAAGCACAACATCATACACGCGGTATGTCTCGTATGTTCGCAGAATGGAGCTATAAAAACAATATGAGAAAGAGATTTTTGTGAAAACTTGGATACTAATACTAGCATCCTTTGTAAACACACACGCCAAATTTCAAGCCTGTAGAGTGTAGATGCATTTTTACTAGTCTCGTAAGAAATACATAAGTAATTTTCTGGGAGTACGTAGCTACGTACCTACACTTATACCGTTTATATACGATAACTAAGTAACTATAATAAAAAATGTAAGACAACGTACGATTGTGAAATGTTGTTTCAGTGAACCGGAACAAAATGACGAAAATACATTTGAAACGTTATAAAAAGCTTATGGTGACTCGTGTATAAAGGAATCAGTAGTGCACGAGTGGTCTGCTTAATTTTGCGATGGAAGAGGGTAACTACAAAGATGAAAAGAGAAGCGGTCACTATTCTAAGATCAGAATGGATAAAAGCATGTAAGACTAACGTGTCACATGCTGTTTAATCAGCGAGAGATGAGGAATTTACAAAATCATCGTTCAAACAATTCTACGTAGGAGAAGATTTGAAAAAACCAAAGGAATGCGCTGGGATTGTTCTGCATGGGCTAATTCAGGAACATGCGTAGAAAGATGTGGCATTTTATTAACCGAATGGTGAACTTCAACGCTCAATTACCTTCCCACTAATCGAACCTGAGTCCGGCTGATTACGTTTTTCGCTTTCCCTAACCAAAAACTGGGGATGAAAGGAACTCGTCGAAGATTGTTGAAAATGGAGTCACCGTGAAGCTAAAGTTGACTCTAATGAAACAAAAGCATGAAGGGCTACTTACTCGAATAATACCTAGATTGCTAACGTACTCGAGCAAAATACCTCGAACAGTACGAATTTTCCCCCAAAAACATAACTAAGTATTTCCGGCAAGATCTTTGGGAACCTATTTAATTTTTTTTTTTTTAATTTCTAGAATTATTTTCTTGACAATTTTCGCTAGTCTTCGTTAAGCTAAATTTTTTAGAATTTTTCTAGTTCGACAAAATTGAATAATACGTTGGAAGAGCGCACGTTTAACATCCGCGAAAAATTTTTACAAATAATAACTTATACGACGGTACATAACGCAAAGTGCTATACGAATATGGACAAATTTCAACAGTTTCAAAGGCATTTGGCATTTGGTAGGTTGAACATTGAAAGAAATTCCATGAATTCGTATTACAATTTTCAAAAAGAGAATTAGTCGACTAAAAATAGCGCATCTTGGCTAGAATGAAGATGAGAAGTCAAATTTTTCTCCATTAATTGTTTCTGAATACGAGGGCATCGACAAATGAGGAAAATTCTCAAAAAACTATGAAAAAAAAATGTGATAATTGTTTCAATAAAGATATAAAAATATTTATAAAAAATTTTTCGAGATTCTCGAACTTCTCTTCTTCGCAATATAGAGCAAATTTTAATTTTGGTTGTAGATCGATAAATGAAATGAAATACTTCTGTAGCATGTAACTGGCGTGCACTATATGTAGCATGTATTACATACGTATAATGATCGTTATTGTACATATTTATACTGTGGATAGGCCACCTAGCCACCTAGCCAATAGGCACTTGAAGATATACGTATGTAAGGTAATACCGCGCGTACGAATAGCAAAACTCCATACACAACTGCAAACAGTCTATATATACACGTACGTAGTTACGTATGTTACGTATATTACATATATTATCCATACAATATACATATATATATACTATGCACTTATTAAATAGGTTGGTATAGCTTAAGCTCGGTACGTAGAACGTAGGTTTGATAAGCGTATCAAGTCGAACGACACGACCCAAATATAATTTTATGCGCCCGTTTAAAATTCATATTCGCCACGCCACGGCGCAGCGCGGCGCGGCGTGCCAGTTGTTATCGTTTCTCATCTTATCTTCGTCTGAATTGTAATTACGGGGTGCGTTTCAATTAAAAAGTAGCGTGACATCATTTCTGCTCTCTAAATTACGCGTAACATCGCTGCACTTAATTGATGTGTTTGTACTCGACGCGACGCGACGCTGCGCTACGCATACGTGCTGTATTCCAGATACAAGTACGTACGTACTACGCACTACGTATTAGTAACATACGTGTTATTTTTACTAGATAAATATGAGTTTACATGTTATTACGTATTTTGGGGAAATTTCAAGTACAAGTGGAATCGCCACGAGTAGGAATTTCTTGGTGAGCGCGCTAGAACTTTTTGATGAATCATTTGGAGGTACAATAAATATTTTCAAGGGTAGCGAGCAACGAAAATCTCAACCTTACTCATCAAGTGCCACCACCTGCGTCCAAGTGATTTGAGTTCGACCAGCGCAAAAATCTCAGTTTCTTGATGACATGCGTAATAAGAGTTTAACTAAAAATTTCTAAATTAGGAATTATTTTTCAAATTACTTTAGTAAATTTTACGACTAACAAATTCATTTCGAATGCATTACAATTTTTTGCATTTAAAAAAATTAATTTTAAATAACAGGTAAAGAGATTTTATAGCTTTGGTGGTACCTTCGCCTAAATGTGTTTTTTTGAGCCTCAAATAAACCCCAACGAATTTCAGCTCGAAAAGATAACTTCAAAGTTTCCAAAAATGGTAATTTCTAAAAAAAAATGGTGACCCATTGACAATTCTTTCCCCTTTAAATTTATATTTAATGTTCAAATTTTTTGTGAAATTTTCTACTCGTGAAGATAGTGCTCTAATACGTATTGTGTTTTTCGATGTATAATATAACCAACATTTTGAAGGCAACAATTTGGAAATTTCATTTCTTAGGCGAATAATGAAATTTCATGAATTTCTAATCAAATACTTAATTGTGTTCAAAGAGTCTAATTCTCCATCCTAAATATCGAGTGGCTATATTTTCACACATCAAATTGATAACAACGATCTAAGTATTTTGAGATAGGAAAAAATTTTCGGGCAGGTATTTTTCAAAATTTACTACATAAAATTTGTTAAAATTTGAAATGGTTGTGATATTAGTGCAATGCATCAGAGCGCTGAGTTGTTTTTCATTTGTTTGTTTTGTAATTTCGCAAATTTATACCTAATTGAAAATTTCAAAAATCTGGCACTCGTTGGTGCCGTTGAAAAGAGTCCAAAAATAACGTAGGTATCAAAAATTTAATTCATTTCCATTGATGCGTGCGTAATTTTGCGGAAATACCTATCTGCCCGAAAACACCATTTTTTGCACACACGCACACATATACTAATATAACGTATATATACCTACAATAGCTGGTATAGCACCGCCTTCGTGGATTGATAAAAAGCGTACGCGAAAACTTTTTCAACCAATGATTAGGCTGTCCTAATTTGGGATATCTATGCACATATCGTATACTTATGGGTGTATTGTACTAGTAAATCGTTTTTTCAAAGATGTAACTTAGTTACGTGTGTACGTAAATATGCAACACGTACCTACGATATAGCTGGTCTAATTATTATTGGTGGAATTCGGCGACGAAAAGGCCAATTTTTTCGATATTTATTTCGCGCTAAAGTCGAGTATCGAAATCACGATGCGGTAGGACGCGACGCGGCGACGTTCGTAAAAGTTAATTACGATCGCAGCGAAACCATTACGAACGCAAGAGTTAATAAGAGAAAATAATAAATTTGAAGGCGACTACGACTTACGGCAACGGCGAACGCTAATACGTTCCATTCAAGTAAATGTAATTTTCAACGTATTATAAGGGAAAGAGGTCGTACCTCGTACTTCTTTCGAGAGTTAATAATATCGAGAATACAAAGTTACAACTTGCAAACCATTTTAAGTGATTCCCAAGTTTTTATTTACGCGCCCGCACCCGCGTGCTGTTATTGCGGTCTAGTTACAATTTACAAACTAGTAAGTCTAAACTTAAAAGGGAGGCGAGCTGTGTGGGTTAGGTACGTATTAGCTACGTACGCTATTGGTGGGTAGAGGTACCTGATTGACTATAGGTACCTATATTAATTAGGTAGCCACTGGCAGATGTGATAACCTACAAGTATGGCATGCGTATGGTGTAGTAGTGTAGGAGTGTACCTATAGTAGGTATACAGTATACACAGCTGCAGCGTGACTGTAAGCGGGCGACGCGGTGCAGCGCAAAAATGCCTTGCCGTAGTCATTGCGTGCGAGTCTTAAAGAATTGCGAACCACTCGCTTCGCAATTTATCCCGTTTCCGTGGAATGTATCCTTTTTGTTTCTAGATACTCTAATCTGTTGATAAATTTCAAAGGATTAGATAACGCATTAGCGAACCAAGATGTTCATTTTAGGAATTAGGCGCGTGTATTTTGTATAGAACTGGACCAAAGCTGCTTCCATTAAGTAAATCTCGCTTAATCTGCTGACCCGGCCTTTCCTTCGCTATTAATAAGACGAACGTAACGAAATATTATTAGTGTTCGCTGTTCCGACCGTATTAATTGTAGTCGACAAAAAAAATTTATAGTTATAGCTCATCCCTTTAACCTAATACCATACTAGGTACCAAAAGTACCACAGAAGGTAACAGCATCCTGCATCATCATATAAATATAATTATACATACGTGCATAAGTTTACTTTACAAGTAGTAGATCTAGATACGTCCATGGAGTCCTCCATTGTATAGGTAATTTAGTAACCTATATGACTACATTTACATAACCTACCCTTTCACGCACTCGTACCACGATTCACGAGTAATTGCTCACTTAGTTACCTTCTTATACTAAGTATAACGAGAACTTAGAAGTGATACTCGTTAATCTTGATGTTGTTAATAAGGCTTTTACACTTGTAATGATTGCATAAAAAACAAAATTTTATTGTCTTCAACAGATGAATGAAACCAAAGCAACGCATTTTAAAAATCTACGAAGATTCGTGTACCACTTCTGCCTATTGAAGAATCTTATAGATTCTTATCGTGTGTCGGTTTGTATACATTACATAGGTAGACACTAGACAGCTAGACACATACGTGAATAAACTCAATTCTACATATTATTAGATACACATTAGGGTGCCACTTATTTTTCGAAGTTCGACTTTTTGGTGAGGACCCCCGCTTAAAATGTTCCTTTGGGCTTCTAATGAAGTCCTAAAAAATTTCAGCCCGAAAAAATAATTTTAACCCGTGGCGACTTGAGCTCAAAGTTTCCAAAAATTTGAAATTTTTCAAAAAAAAAAAAATTATTTATCCATTTTTTTGTTGTTGTTGTTGTTTAAACCATATTCTTGGCGTACTAAAGACCCCCAAAAATTTAACAGAACAATTGTTTCCAAAATTAAGGGGTTACCAAAATTTTTTCATCTTGATGAAAAGTACATAATATTATGTATTTTTATGAATTTATTGAAAATTCGGTAATTCACGAGTCAAGTATGATTTTTATTATCTTCATTTGATGATAATCGAAATGCAATGAGCTATGCATAAAAAATGTATATTTTTAGTAAAGGTTTTAACACACCTGGTTTTGTCAATCGCATAAGTATTCGATCGTCTTCCTTTTTCCCTTTGTTTGCACAAGAATTCTTTGTCTTCATTTATTTTCATGATGTCAAGTGCATTGGCAGAAGCAATGTCGAATAGGTCGTTCAATGATTCTTTAAAATCATTTTCTCTCTGCTTAAATACTGGATTAGTTTTTGATTTATTTTTAACTAATTCTTTCCAAACATCATATAGTTTGCTAATTTTTTTAATAATTTTATCCTTGTTCTGAGTGGGAATTCGTGCCTTAGTCCAAAACATAATCACTTCCTCGGCAGTTAAAATTTTACTTTTTTGAAGGTTTAATAAACGAAATCTCAAATTATAAAACAAAACTTTTAACACATCACTCTTAGAAGGAAGTTTGGCGCCCGTAATTTGGCTACAACGCAGGTGAATAACTTATGCGATTGACAAAACCAGGTGTGTTAAAACTTTTACTAAAAATATACATTTTTTATGCATAGCTCATTGCATTTCGATTATCATCAAATGAAGATAATAAAAATCATACTTGACTCGTGAATTACCGAATTTTCAATAAATTCATAAAAATACATAATATTATGTACTTTTCATCAAGATGAAAAATTTTGGTAACCCCCTAATTTTGGAAAAATTGTTCTGTTAAATTTTTGGGGGTCTTTAGTACGCCAAGCATATGGTTTAAACAACAAAAAAAAAAAAATGAAAAAATATATATTTTTTTTTTTTTGAAAAATTTCAAATTTTTGGAAACTTTGAGCTCAAGTCGCCACGGGTTAAAATTATTTTTTCGGGCTGAAATTTTTTAGGGCTTCATTGGAAGCCCAAAGGAACATTTTAAGCGGGGGTCCTCACCAAAAAGTCGAACTTCGAAAAATAAGTGGCACCCTAATACACATTATTACATTAGTACGTACTACGTATACCCGGACGATTTTACTTAATATTTAATTACCTATTAATTAAATACGTAATTCTGAGCTTACCGTTCGTATACAATAATTGTAATCTGTAATGGATTCCGTTATTCGTTTTTTGTGGTTCTGTTTCCTGCAAAAATAACAACAGTTGGAGAAATCATTTTCAAAATTGAAAGCTACACATACAGCCATAACGAAAAGATTCCAATTTCAATTAACCATTGCACCTACAAGATGCATGCCATTTAGCCTTGAATTGCGATGCTCAGTTAGAGCCGGGAACAGGAAGGGTGAGAGTGGTTGGCTACTCTCTGGGCTCGTGTTCCTGCAAGGGCCCAAAGACCCGAATTTCATTTCAGAATATTTTCATTGGGCCAAAAAAAAAAATGAAAAGCTGGCCAACAATTATTTTTGTCCATAGTGGCTAATTCTGGCGCTCTCCTGCTCAGCGCCCAGCATATTGCGATTAATTCTACCATATTTGTGATAATGCAAGATCACCCTTCCCTCTTTTTTCAGGGGAGGAAAAAAAAGTCGACAATATTATCGAATAGCTATAAAAGAGCAAAGTTGTGTACATTCACCGTACCTGTATCATCATAATTATGCATACGGTGATAAGTGAGAAAAATTCGAATTCTGAATATTAGACATTTTCTAAAACGATAGAAAAAATTTATTCTTTAACAATTCGGATTTTTTTCATTTCCAAAATTCAAGTATAATTTCTTCCTCGATGAATAAAAAATAAAAAAATTCTGTTGTTTTTTTATAAATTCGAAAAAAATCTTTCCCAATATACATTCGGATAGGTATATTTATTTATAATAATATCGTGTTTTACGTGTTCTCAAAAATTTGTTAATAAATTCCTTAAAATGTCTTATTTACCCGTTTTGAAATGAAGTAAGTAGGTTAAAGTATTTAAATTCTGTTATTGTGTACGCGCATAAACACACACGTGAGTTCTAACGGGCTAAAATTAAAAGCACGAAAAGTGAATTTGTTCATGCGTTTACGTTGAATATTGCTGAAGTAAAGACCAGAGTTTTTGAATAGCATATAGCTTCGAAAAAAAATTCCATATCAACCTCGGAGCAAAAAAATCGTTATCCGATTTTTCGAATGTGAACAAAAACATGATTTAGATATGAAAATTCTTTCGAAGGCTGAAATTCCCACTACTCTTATGATTGGGATTATTTGGCAATAGGTATTATTCAGCATACCAATGAAACTATGTTACGTAGTAATAATAATAATAATGATAATAAAAAAAAAAAATAATAATAAAAAAAAAATTAAACTAATTCGTTGTCTATAATTATTATGTAGAATTATAAAAAATAAAACAAAAACAATATCATCTCGACACCTGTGACGTGTATGTACTATTTAAATTCGAAAGAAATTAATTTACGCAAAAATAGGCAGTATTTTGCGAGGTACGTATTTTAAAGGCTAAATGCTAATTTCTGACCCCCACGGAACAATCCATTAAGCTGATTGCAGATTAATACGTCAGATATGAGATTATCCCTGTGAATTATATTATGAGCTCCTTAATTAATATCACGCAGGGGTGATAATATATTAAACGCGACCAACAGACGGTTACATGTACATTTTATTAACTACGAGTACATAGGTACGGCCATTGGGCATAGAGGTAAAACATTTCCAACAGCTACAGTTATATTGTGGCCGCGTTATCACTTCGCTGTATCCGTAAGAAAAATGAGCCTGATGAGCCTAACATTCGCCATTAGCTGATGAATGATGTCAAAAGAGTTGCATCGATAACAGCAAATAATAATAAACATACAATCTAATAAATGACGTCAAGAAGAAAGCACAGATTGCAACATGAACAACAATAAAGTCGAAAATTTCAATATTTTTCGAAATGAGGCAACCTGTCTTTTATCCCTTATCCGCGTAACACTAGAATCAAAAATCCGTTTACAGAAAGTGCACGCGTCTTCCTAGTTTTTACTAAATATTAATCCCTACAACATTGCACATCTTCACTAAATTACTTCATTTTAAATTCACATACATGTGTGCTGATTTATTATTTCCCTTTTTTCAAAGCAAAAGGCGAAGTTGATCATCAAGAGAAGAATAGGGATTCCAATCTTCAAATTTGAGGAAATAAAATATGCCTGCTTGAATGATTAATGATGCTACTAAAAAAAAATTCAATTCAAAGCAGAAAATATCATCACATTCAGTCAATACCTCTTCAAAAAATTACAGACATGAATCATGCAATAAAGAATATACAAAAGGGTATACCCGAATAAGGGGTGATTTTGGCCCCAAGCGCTTTTTGGCTCCTATACCCCTCAGGTGGTGTGCCTAGACTAGAAAGAATTTTTCGCCAAATTTTGGACTCCTAGCCCCCTCCATTCCCGTTCCACACCTATTTTATTGTCGTTTTTTCACGAATTTTTCATTTCGTTCAGAATGAAGGAAATTTTTTGTTTTTTCGCACATAGGTAGGTATCTTAGTGGTATATCTAAGATAAAATTTTAAGCAATTTTGGTTCATTCCTTCATGGGGTTTTGGCCTTCTGAAATAGCAAGAAATCAAAATCTTTGAGAAATTTTCACGTGTACATAGAAATCGTCAATCTGCAATTTTTCAACTCTAGGCAGGGCGATCAAGATGGCCTCCAATCGATCTGTTTATGGGCTAGTGAGATGTAAAAACTCAAATTGGGCCCTTTTAATAGCCCTCAAAATTTTGATTTCTTGCTATTTCAGAAGGCCAAAACCCCATGAAGGAATGAACCAAAATTGCTTAAAATTTTATCTTAGATATACCACTAAGATACCTACCTATGTGCGAAAAAACAAAAAATTTCCTTCATTCTGAACGAAATGAAAAATTCGTGAAAAAACGACAATAAAATAGGTGTGGAACGGGAATGGAGGGGGCTAGGAGTCCAAAATTTGGCGAAAAATTCTTTCTAGTCTAGGCACACCACCTGAGGGGTATAGGAGCCAAAAAGCGCTTGGGGCCAAAATCACCCCTTATTCGGGTATACCCTAATGATGAAACTGTATTTCCTGCCCCTTCAAAGTCGCAAATATGCAAAATGTTGGACAAGAAATTTGAAGGCGATGCATTTTTCTTTGAGATAGACTTGAAAGCAGTCGTGCGACAATTGTCACCTGTGTGGTATTCTAGGGTTAATAGGTACTCATTATGTAATTTCTGAGAAATTAATAATAATGTAATATAATAAAACATTACATATACTTATATACATATAGCATACATAATTGTATTTATCCCTTTTAGTTCAAATTGGTTCATTTTTAATATTAACATACGTATAAGTTATACGTATTCAAAATTTCACGCATGCTATACTCGTATATTTTAGTATTATATTCTACGTATAGTGTATAGGTGTAGGCTGGCCTACGAACGTACCTGATCTTTTTCTATGAAACCGACAAAAGCTGTTCTTTCAATTTCAATCGGTTGTCCGGAACGATCGTACAACGCAATCACGAAATGAAAAAAATTCGATTTCCTTAAATTGCTCGGAGGTTGTTTTTCAAAATGAGCTCTTCCGACACCAATACTGAAAAGGAAAATGGAAAAATTAACTTCAGCGCGGTATAAAAAACTTCGATTGGAATTTAACAATTTTCAGTGACTGGTAACATACTCTTGTGTTGTACTTCGTCACCTTTTTTCAGGTAGATAGTAGATACTTCAATGTAATATACATAATTGGGTGTATAGTTATATTATAGTAGGTTTGTACATACGTATATCGATGCTTTTCTTCAAAAACCACGTAAGTGCAAATATATAAATTTTTCAGGAACGAGTATTTTATTTTGGGTGACAGACTTACGAGGTTTCTTTTTTACGGATAGAAGCGTTAGTTGATGATTTGGACTTACGAGGTTTTCAAAATCGAATTCCTGATCTTTTTCTATGAAACCGACAAAGCTGTTCTTTCAATTTCAATCGGTTGTCCGGAACGATCGTACAACGCAATCACGAAATGAAAAAATTCGATTTCCTTAAATTGCTCGGAGGTTGTTTTTCAAAATGAGCTCTTCCGACACCAATACTGAAAAGGAAAATGGAAAAATTAACTTCAGCGCGGTATAAAAAACTTCGATTGGAATTTAACAATTTTCAGTGACTGGTAACATACTCTTGTGTTGTACTTCGTCACCTTTTTTCAGGTAGATAGTAGATACTTCAATGTAATATACATAATTGGGTGTATAGTTATATTAGTAGGTTTGTACATACGTATATGTACCCATAGACAGTACCGGTTTTACGATCGCTGCTTGGGGGGAGGTTCAGTTCCATAAAGTCAAGTGGAAAAGATGGTAAATTTTTTAAATTACCAAAAAAATTGATTTAAACCAATGAAAAAAAAAAAAGAAAAATAGAAGCTCCCAACCTTCCATTCCTAAAACCAGCTATGCGCATAAACAATGATCAAGCTCTACCCCTTCTTCTTCTCCTCTTCAGACAAATTCCCACCAATTAATGCACTTCAATGGTTGAAAAATTGAAAATTTTAATTTTTTTTTTTTCTTGGACGTAGGTATTAAAAATTTACGCATGTTTTTTTGACTTGTAGAGTGTAAATTACACGCACAAGAACTGCAAAACGAACAAAAGTTTTTGCTCGCAAGAGGCATCAAAAAATCTATTTATTTTGATTTCTGATGTTTTTCATAATAACCTAGGCTAATTGCACGATGAAAATGAATAACAAAACAGCATACCTAATTAAATAAAAATATGGCTAAGCTCACACATAAGTATTAAGTAGTCAGTTTATTACCATAGCTCTCCCACTCTCTTATTAGTGGTAGTGATTTGAAAGCTGGGTCATTTGTAAAGATCTGAACACGGAGCTCAATCCTAAAAAGGTCGATTTTCGTATAATTCTTTGTTAGAGCATTTACGAGGTCTCGAGAAGAGCTTGTAAAATGAAGATTGGCGATGCCAAGCGGTAGCAGTTGTTTTTTGAAATACTTCAACTGGGTATTTATTCATTTTGGTTTTTCGACCGACCGAAGGACGACTACATTATAAGTAGGCATAGTTATACTTTGATATAGTTGGTATAACTCATGAAGGAATAATTTAAATAAAGAAATCAAAAATAAACGTAATTTCGAATGTTAAAGAATTCAACGAACTATACGTAGATATTGCCTCGATGAAAAATTCTTAAACACCATTTGCGAAACGAAGTAAATAATTTTTTTTTTTTTTGCGAAAGGTTCAAACATGAAGGATGTGGCGCGGCGCTTTGGGGTGTGAAAAGTGAGAGCAAACCGAAGAAATATAAAGTTTCGCGAAACATCCAAGTTGTAAGGTTGAAACAACGAGATACGTGAAACGTATAGACATATACTCGCTGGCAAACTTTTCTGAATGAATATTCGAAAATCGAATTCTCAGGTAGTCGTGCCTATGTTTTTCCTTTTTTTTTTATTTTTCTCTTTTTGTGAAAGTCGTAAAAAGGAAGTAAAGGAAACATGATAGATAGTTAGGTATTACGTAATGAAAAATGCGCGATAAAAACGAATTTGACTTTTACAAATGGTTAATATGTTATATTATAGTGATACGTATTTCTGGTGTGAAAGAAAAAAAATTGCCACTTGGCGAGTATTTTGTATCAGTTAATTCCATCATATGAGCACGCCTATTAAATGTATATTATAGGATAAAGCTATGTACCTAACACTAGATAATTAGATATCTACGATGATGTGAGGATCATCGTTATACCTATTCCTTTACAAGTATATACAATACATATATATAGTATGTATCGATTATGTACCTATTTATACGATCAAATTACTAGAATCAATCAAACGAGTAGGGTGTAAATTGGAAATAAATACCTACGTAGGTATCTACCGGTATCTATATTATGATGATGTAATTTTTGCACGAATATAGATACTTAGATCGTTATACTCAACGCTGAATTAAAAAGCTGAAGTAAGTATACGAGGAGAGGTACATAACTGTGGAAGTTTGGTAAATTTAAGCTGCAACATGTACCATATGATACGAGTATACGATAAACATTCAATTCACACAATTGGTATAGCAGCCTACGTATAGGCAATACTTAACGTCGTTAGTTGGTAAATCGCGACCTATACGTTTGATTATTATTAACGCGTTAAACGGACAATAAATACGTACAGCAAATTGCATATACTCGTGTATACGCGAAATAGTTAAACGTAAAGCGTTTATAGGCATAATATATTCTCATATTTTGACCATGGCAATCCATTTCGAGTGGTTAGTTCAAAAAGCTAACCCGCTCAATTTCGTGCTTTATGAAAATAAACCCCAATTGAGAGTCACTTTTCGTGCTTGTTTAAAGCCTCAAAATTGAATTATGACCCTTAATTCGATTAGTTCCACGTATGCTTTCGCAACGAGGGCTAATTCGAATAATACACCTAATATTGATTATATAAACATAAATTTCAACATAGCAACTTTAAGCTGTCTTGTTGGCGTCGCGTCGCCTCCCCTCGCCTCGCTTCGCCTCGCCTTACGCCCCTACGTACTAATATACTCCATTATTCCGTCACAAATTTTTCTGCCCAAACTCCAGTCCGTCGCCGGCTCGCTGCTCAATATTATTATAATTACGTATAAATACGTGAACGAATATTTACTTATTAGGTATTCGTATACTCTTGCTTATTGCAGACCATTATACGTGTTAATTATATCGAATAAACGAACGATTTTCAATATTACATATACAAAAGAAGGTGAAGGACCTGGTATCGTTGTATGGTATAAATTAAATTAATTATGCGCAAAATATTTCAATAATTGAAAAAATAAATTATGTGTTCAGTCTATACCAGGAACCTATAATTATATAGGTAAAATAGGTTTACTAACGAACATAGTGGAAATTTCATTTTAAACGCTTTCATTTTAGGTCGATCCACGTATAGCAGGAAAATTTTGAAAACCACTTAAAGAAAATTGTTTCGAGTATTATCCGACATTATTTGTGTAGTTTTTTCTTGTTCTCTCTCTCCCTTTTTTTTTCATTGAGAAGTTTTTCATTTCCGTTCTTTCCGTCGTTATACAGCGGAGCGAGGAAAAAAATCTCTATATTATTAGAGTTGCCTTCGCTTTTTGTTTTGAATCCGTTACATTATTTTTTGCGCACGTACAAAAGACGGGGTAGTCGGCGGTCCCTTTTTATATTTGTTCAGTCCTTTTCACAAATCAAAAGTCGTCATGTACCTTTTAAATTATTCAGATTTCTATTCGTTTATTTCATTAAAACGCGAAAAAAAGAACAGAATTCGAAAGTTTTCGAAGAATTTTCCCCCGTGAGAAAAACTCACAATTAACTTTTTCCCCTTTACGATTTTCCGGTTTTTTTTCGTACCAGTAATTTGTAACGTCATAACGTGATGTATTCCCAAACGATTTGTTATAAAATTCATCCGTATTTGCGATTATTTCCGCTAGAGTTCGCCTAACGTATATATATACGTCATGTATATATGCGAGGTATTTATTTTATTTATTTATTAATAATACCAACTTATTATTAGATATGTAAATAAACTTGCACAGCGGATTTTCTTTTTAATATCTTTCAACTGTGGTGCAATGATTAAATTTCTAACCAGCGAGTTCATTTGTTTACCTATGTATTAATAATTATTTATTTACGCGGGTACGCTTATAGGAATTCACTGTATGCGCAGTTTGCGCTGTGCACTTTTAATTTCATGTCTACATATTTGATCGTGTTAATGAGTACTTTTAATTTGTAAATAATGGACTTTTCAACCTAATTAATTAATACCTATTACCTATCATTATTATTTTATTTTATTTTATTATAATTCTTCACCTTATTCGCCTTACAATTATTATCATTATTTATTTATTCCTTTATATATTCATTTTATCTTATTCTGTTTTGTTTTGTTTTTCTTTGCAACAGTTACAATGCCTCAGTGATGGTAATAATAATAATCCGGCACCAATCACCCCCTCTGTGGAGCATAGGTCGTGTGCCACCCAATTGACTTTGTTAAATTGTTTGATTATTATAATTGCTGTTCAAATTAAATTTTAATTAAATTGAATTATTATTAATATTATTATTATTATTAGGTACTATAATTATTATGATATTGTGATTATTCATTAAATTTGATTTGATTTGATTATTATTATTTTTTAATATTCGTGTGATTATCATAAACGTATCTAATATCTTTGTGGCACATTTCTATAATTTCTTCTGTTGGACTAATTTTGATGATACATGGATAAATAAATAAATTTGTATGTAAGCGTATTTATTGCTAAAAGTAATTACCTACTAAGCGTAAATACGTATATCACGCACGAAGGCAAAATTTATTAATTAGTCTATATTATTATACTAACAAGTTACATCCATATAAAAATAAATGTGGGTAAAGGTATGTTATATATTATGTATATATATATTATTTTACACGCATGAAATGTACCTACGTATATAAGAAACCTAACGAAAACTCGTAAGTGATCCATCGACGATATACGTATCAATAAGTAGGTATATATGTGTATAATTATTAACGAAAGGTATAATATTGTCATAATCATACCTGCTCAGATAGTAACTGTTATACTATATTAGGCAAGACGAGGAAAAAAAAAAGGACGACTCTCGAGTATACTAAATATCTACCTAGTATGTATGTTGATTTATATCGTCAGTAATGATTGATATACAATTTTGTGGTAACAAGTAGCCAGTACCCACATAGTAATATCCCTCGTATGTTGGACAAAGTACATTTATATGCGGTAAGTAGGTATGTATATATGTATAGTGAATATAGCTGTACCTGGTATGGTCGACTCCGGATGGCATCCATGATCTGGCGGCAGCCAACTGCGAACTCGACAAAGGTTCTTCTTTCAAACCGGTCGTGACGGCCGGTCCTCTGGGTTGATGGTGATGATGATGATGATGGTGTAAGACAGCAGCGCCGCCATCCTGGTGGTGATGGTGTAGCGGGAACATACTTCTAGCCGGAGGCGAGTAAAACTTGCGTCCCCAGGCCGTCGCGGTTACCGGGTCCAATTCCACAGAGCCCGGCAACGTCAACGACGATGGCCATGGGGACGCAGTGGTAGTGTATCCGCACTCCACTTCTGATCCGACCCAAAAAGTACCAGAAGTGTTGCGACCTAGGTCTACAGAGGGCTCCGTTGGGAGTACCGTGGTCCCGACTGGCGTAAAACAGAACGACTAAAAATCGCGATTTCCAACTCGATTCGGTCCTTTTTCCGATAAAAGGACTCGCGATCTCTCTTTCTTTTTTCTTTCCAAAAAAAAAAAAAATACGTACAACTTGCGACGAAAACAAAAAATAAGTTACCAAAATGAAAAAACTCTATACGATCGGAATTATACGAAGAAAAAAAATCAACTTATATCGATTTGCGAAACCGGTTAAACCGCGTACCAGAACGCTGCGAACGAATAATAACTCCGCGGTGAATTGTATCCGGAGCCAAATCTCTCGAGTGCCGACGAATATGGTATGATGGTTCGCGCCAAGGGAGCTACTGATAACGGCGAATGCTAGAACGTCTGAAGCGGTAGGGACTGATGGAAAATTCTACTGCGACGTCACTAAAGGGACGTCTCACCTCTAGAGACCACGCCCCGTAAACGGCCTTCCGTTGTTGTCCACCAATAGTCGGAGATTTTGGCGGCTCGTTGCAGCCAATCTTAAATCTCTAGACAGTGGAAACCGACGGGACCGAGAGAGACGCAGTGTGCCCGATGATACTACGCAAAGAGGTTCTCCTTTTTATCCTTTTTTGCCCTCAAATTTTCGTATTTTAAGCGCAAAATAAAATCTGATCGCGATTTCGAAATTTTGTACCAGTCTTTTTGAAATTTTGTAGCCAACTATATAATTTTTAATATCAAATGTTTATCATGAATACGATGTCTACGTATATACAAGTTTAACGCGTTAAATTATATAATGCGTATACTCATCATTTATGCCTAGATACTCGTCTTTTCTCGATTACATGCGTGATTCACTTCGGCTGTAATTGCTGTAACTATTTTCAGATGAACTTTTTGTATTTTGTAATTAAATATACTATCATAGTTCAATACCAAATTTAGGTACCACAGAAATATTGATACACGATAAACTCTCTGCCCAATACTCCAGACAGCTAACTTACTAAAGTATATACGCATAATTACCTGCGATATCGAATGTTTCTATAAAGGTATATAGATCTAATACGTAATCTTTACAAGTATCTACAACTATACATATAAGCTATCTGAAAGAAATTAAGCTAAATTCAAATCAACAATAAACAAACGCCCACCATATCCAAGTACTTATAATTACAGAGAATTTCCCTCTCTTATTCTTTCGCACACACGCACACACCCACCCACCCACTCCCTTAAAATTGTCAGGATGTCACGACTCTAATTTAGAAACATCATCGTTGTTATTATCATTATTATAATTATTATTATTATTATTACTATTATTTTATTATTTTATTCTTTTAATTTTTTTTAAATATTACCTATTTACTCGGATATGAATATTTTAATTTTTTATTTTCATGCTATTAAATGGGTAGGTAGGAAGGTAGGTAGGTAGATGTAAATAGCGATTGTTAGAATAAAATGAATTAACTTGAATAACGATAAATACTAAATAGGTTTATGACTGCGGGTATAAATTGGTACTATGCTGTAAGATTTAAAAGAAAACGAAATAAACATCTGCTTACAAAATATGTAACATCTTTGTACTAGGTATTTATAATCATTTTGGTACATAGGCGAATATCTGTCAGAGATGAAATTTGAGCATACGTTCACTTATCTAATATATATGCGGTAAAGTAAAAATAACAAAATAACGTACCTATCGTAATAAATCATGTCATGATCCGTTGATAGTTCAAATAGATTATCTTCACTTAATGCGTGTTAATGCGATCCCTTCGAAATGATAACGATTACAACAGACACAGAGATAATAAAACGCTCTATATGCTCAACTCACTATAGCCTGTACAGACGTATGAGTTTACGAAGGTACGAGTATGTAGTATATGTACTCTTCCTCTTTGCACAGGCACAAGGACGAAACTATACCTATAGTCAATTTGGTTTGGGTGATAGAACTGAAAATTTACCGAATAAGAATCAACAATCAATATCTAAATATGTATTTATTTAGATAAGCTTATCAAAATTGAAAATTTTCAAATCTTTTTGTTACCGCGTAATTTTGTTGGATTTGATGAATCGTATACATGCATTAGCTTTGCCAAATACCTGGAAAATTGAAGTATTTTACTCAGGCCTGAGCAGAGGGGGAGGGGAGGTCCTCCGCATCCGAATTTTTTTTTGAGGGTTCGCGACTTGACGTCTTAACGCATGGCGCTAAAAATCTGTCTTCACTAACTCCGCATCAACCATTTTTTTCCTCTTATGACTTTTCATCCTGGGCCCGGATTTCTCTGCACGACTCTGATTCTATATACTAAATTCCCACGCCTCTAATACCCCTTACAGTATTTCTTACTCAATGCGATAATGAGTATGCTTTTTAAATTTTTGTGACTAAAAGAAAAAATAATAACAATGATAATAATAAGATACCTGCCTTAATTTATCAGTTTAATATCGTCACCAAAATTTCAGCGTTCAAGTTTTTTGCATAGGTACCAGTAAAATATTTACTTTTCATAAAATACATCGAGAAAACGGGAAGTTCGCGCTGAGGAGTACGAAGATCACTTGGTAGGTATATTGTGCATACTTGCAATAGGATACCATCAAGAAATGTGAGCCATCAAACGAGTGAATTTTCACATTATTAAATTATCTGCTGTAATCTACGTTGTAAGGTACGTAATACGTACGCGTAATATACGTGTTAGTTTTCGGTCACTTACAATTATATTGAGTCTGCATAGGACCATTGTTAGATATTAAGTATAATTATAGGATGGTCTGAGTATTAGCAAAGAAAGCTCTCTGGTATGTTGTGTAGGTACCTAAGTACATATATTATAATTTGGAAATGTTTCATCTCAACACGATTCGAATCTGTGAGGTAGGAAATTGGAGCTTCCAAATCGAATCAAAGGAAAGCATTTGAGATTCTGAATTCACTATATGTACTTTACATATGTACATAGGTACTGGGTATACATATATGTACTCGCGTAACTTTCAGCATGCGGATCTGATAACACGTTGAGAAGTTGCAGATAACGCAATTGTTCAGAGGGCTTTTGCAAAATTGTTTCGATTCGAGCGACAAATTACACTCTAGCTAATTTTAGCAACAAGTATACTGTACATCATTAAAATCACTCAATCGACCAGTCTTTTATTAAATTTGATTACAATTAGATACACTTATACGCT
Source organism: Phenacoccus solenopsis (assembly GCA_009761765.1). Taxonomy (NCBI): domain Eukaryota; kingdom Metazoa; phylum Arthropoda; class Insecta; order Hemiptera; family Pseudococcidae; genus Phenacoccus; species Phenacoccus solenopsis. The sequence goes on along the minus strand of VFXL01000547.1, from coordinate 24,460 downwards.
TAAATACTTAATAGCGCGTAAGTACGACATACGTACATGATCAAATAAGGCTTTCCTTTACCTATTCTATTCCACTCTATCCCATCCTACGCTATAACCTTTCAAGACACAAATGTTGAGGAAAAACGACTATATAATTGCTCTGGCTCGGCTTTCCTACCCCTTGCCTCACTAACCACGTTATTAAGTTGGTTTTCAAAAAGTCTCTCGAATAAATTTTTCGGTTCCCAAAATTTTTTATTTCAAAAGCAACGATTATGCCCAAATGCATTGTTTTCGCATATCATTTCGATTTGTTCATTCTCAACTAATCTCACAATAAAAAGCTGAGGCAGATGGGTAATACGACTACTCGCCGGTTAAATGCTCAGCGTTAAGCGAGCTTTTGCAAAGTAGTTGAAAAAATATCATACTTATATATAATAATGGTAACATAAGAGCAAGAAGGCAGTCTGCGTCTCCGTGAATTACTCATCTTGGTAAAGTAAATACTTTAATAATCAACACATATATCTAAAGAGATTATTTGAAAATCTTTCATTTTTTGCACACTCTCAGATCATTCTACTTTGCAAGAATAGTACCTTCTGAATTTTCAAAAATTTCATGCTAAATATTGTACTAAAAAAAAGCTTCGAAAAACGAAAAATTGCTGAAAAGCGATTCGTATTCCTACCTATACTTTATAAGTGTGATATCTAGCGTAATTGATATCGACACCTTTTTTCTTTTTTTTTAAATACAAAATACGAAACAAACTTTGATCACATAATCATAAAAAAAGATACACTTCTTAATTTATTATTTTTAAAACAAACTTTTTAATTACATGCAAAAACATACAAATGGAAAAACAATTATAAGATAAGAGCACGCTTAAATACAAAGTAGGTACGCATCTAGCTGCATTACGATACCTATATTCATATAATAATGAAATGAAATTATCCTGTTTTATCAAAATCATGCATTTGCGTTTTGTTGAAGAAAGTGAAGTAGCTGTGCCAACCCAAAAGACTCACTAATTGACAATATTGCGATAGTTTCAAAATTCATAATAATACACGCGAAAATAATGGCAAATATTGCGATAATCATGGACTACGGACAACTGCTCTTTGGAAACAAAAAAAAAAAAAAACTAAATTTCGAAGCGTTAATTTCGCAACATTTCATTATTGCCATCTCATTTTCCAAAATCTACGCGATAAAAATTATAAATAAAATTTTCAAACGACAGAAAATACATCATTTGTATATGATCGTAAGGAAAGGATTATCATTAATCGCACTCAAATTAGTTGATGTTTCCACTTCAAGATTTATCGATGCATGTTCCTTAACAAAAGCTGGAAGATTTTAATAAAACTCGTCAGTTACATATAATGTAGGAAATAGAGGATCTTTTGAGACATCTGAAGGGGCTAATTATATTTTAATTAAAAAATGAAAATAAAAGGCACAGTAGAGGAAAAACCAAGATTTTTTTCATGATTATTCACAGGGACGTACCGAAAGGGGGAGGGGGAGAGCTTCCCCCCTTGGCTTTTGGAAAGTTGGTAAATTTGGAGTTTTAGCGTAAAGTTGGTAAATTTGACCACTTGCGCAGTATTATTACAGCTATTTTTACATTTTTTTTAGATTAACAAGAAGACTGTGACATCTTATTTTCGCGGACCAAAAAAAAAAAAAAAAAAAAAGGTCAACAGTTGGTAAAATTTCATGGTATAAGTTGGCAATTTTTGGTTTTCTCTCCCCTGAAGAATGTCCTCGGTACGCCATAGGTGAGAAAAAGTCACCATTCAAGTTAAAATGTTATGATTAAGTTTCTAAAAATAGAAAAAAAGATGGGACACGAACTACGCATTCACAGTTGAAAGATTTCGAAAATTATGCGCCTCTCTGAGACTTGCCGGCGAAGTAATTCGATTTTTAATATGTATATAGTGAAACTCAGATCTCAAATCGCAACTCACTAGTGCTATGCGTTGAGGTGTTCCGAACTTTTCAAGGGCTTAGCTCCTCATTCCTGTCCATGTTGTCGCTGGGAATTAAAAACTGCATTGGGACGCTTAATCGTAACAAGACTTTTTTTTGTCACTCCTATCTAACTACTTACGCGTAAATTCGAGAATTCTTTTTCTCCTCCAAGATGAAGCAACTGAATTAAAGTAATTTGCTACTACTTAGTATACAGTCTACACTTATCTTTACGCGGTACATGTAGAAGTTACGCAATATAGCTATGGTGACAATTATTGGATATTAGGCTAATGATAGTACACGCATTAGTAATCATACGTTATAGATATCGTAGGCAGATTCAGGTAGATACTCCAAACTCTCGTTCATATTCAGCGCGAATATAAAAAAAGCAAAACGATTCAGCCTATTGTTCGAGTAAATTTTTCTACAATCGCTAGTTATCGTACGAAAAGAAAAATCAACGTTTTCGCGAAAACTTCTCGAATGTACCTTATATAGGAAATTTACAATATAAAACCATTAAGTTATCTCGTAATTCAGTAGGAGGATTATCCCTGGAGATATAAATTTTTATCACAAACGATCCATTATAGTATATCTGGACACGTCATTCTCACTTTCCATATGTCATATCATTCACTTAGCGAATGGAATGCCGGCACTGTTCAATGTTCATATTTCGTTTGTGATAGTTCATTTTGAAATAATAAACTAGCGATATGTCAAAGTTATATGAAACGATGCTGTGAAAAATAGCAATCTTGAGAAACGATGCGACGCGACGCCCACGTCGACCTAGGACTGGGAATTCATTCGGAAAATACGTCGATTATATTGTCGTAACGCCTCACTCCATATGACTCTCCATTCCTATTCCTCTTCCTCTTTCTGTATTTATACACTAGGTATACCAGCATACACTGTAGGTGTATAAAGCAGAGCATTACCTACGCTATTGAGGTACGCTGCTTAAACTTACAAAAATGCTGCTGTATATCGATTGCGATAAAACCAAATGATGATTATCCACTGTAGGTACCTATTTTACGATTTTCACTTTTGATTATTGATTCATCCGCATAATATTAATAATAATTAAAAATCAAATTATATTAAAAATTGAATTAATGAAAAAAATTAATTTTATATTTAAGTAATTATAAATTATGATTGAAAAAATAAAAAAATAGATTAAATTGATTTTAAATTGATTAAATAATAAATAAAAAAAAAATATAGATGTAGATATGCCATAAATAAAGTATAGAATAAGGTGTATTGTCGCAGACTGTGTATAAGTCATAAGTACGAGTAAATGCGTATACGTAAACGAGAGTGGAACATTACGCGTACAGGCGGTGGTACAATATTTATACTTAGTTGTTCCATCGAATAAAACGTCCAGGGTTGAGGTACCTCTATATCCATCTACGTGTATATACACATAGCGATAGACTGTAAAAATTTCAGATTAGAACTATACATAATTCCCGCAACTTTCTTATCCTCGACGGAGTTCACGAACGATCGTATTCGCGTATTCATCTTTTGCAAAATCTGCTGCGACACGTCGCGTCGCGTCGCGCCGACCCGTGCCACCGTATTAAATATAAGTTTAAGAGTCATTTGGGAAAGGTGGCCATAATTTATTCGAATATCGCAGTCATTCGAAAATGAATTTATAGAATATTTCAGCTCGCTGAATCCCTCGTTTTGTACAAAATGTTAAACGATACAAAAGGCTCGAACAGAAGATAATGAACGAATCGTTAATTAATTGAAGGGTCAGCTTAATAGCCGGTGGTCGGGCACGTCTTACTTTCAGCACTATAGATGTTGCCTCGTATCTTTCGCAACTAGGTGTTCAACAATATTTAAACCTAATTCGTTTTCCGCTACACCAAACTACATAAGCTACGGTAGGTATATAGATATAGGCAGAGGTACCAAGTTTAATACAACTATCGCTAGTTCGCTATATAATCCTCTACGCAAACCTATACACGGATATTCTTAATTACCTAGCTATTTACTTACTTGTTACTTGGATGTACCTCTGTCTATTCGATAATGAACGCAGAAACTTCAACATTTATACTATGCGTAAATAAACTATACGCATCCAATTGAAAAAAAAAAAATTATTTGTTTCATTTTCTGCTCTATACTTATTCCGATTAGTGATGTCGCTGAATTTTTTTGCATAAATGACACGAATAAAGTAAATGAAACAAAAAAGAAAAAGGAGAATGCCCCAAACAAGAAAATGAAACTTGACAAGATTTTTTCAGCGAATGGCAGTTGGACAAAGCGTCTACTTAATATATAGGTACCTAATAATTTTAGGCGTTGCTTAATTATACTTATTTCGAAGTGACCCTAAGTACCGTCAGCTAACGAAAAAATAGACACGTATTGATACGTATGTATTAATTATTGCTCTCGTATATTTGAATTTAAAATATTATATACTATAGTATACGTTTGAATTTGTATACCAGATAAAGTAAAGGTAGATACTACCTACATAATTCATTTAGATATAGGTAGGTATACTTAATTATAAAGCGAACAATTTGGTAAACTATTCATATACCTACACTTCAATGTGCAGATGTGCTGTTAAATGGTTTGTACTCGCCCGTAATAAATTACGTATATGTAGGCACACGTATAAAAATATTTGAACACAGCGTTACATTTTAAAAATTTAATTATCATCGCGACAAAAGTACGAGTTAAGCACAATATTATAATTTTATACTCGACGGTATAATATGGGTGTATGGTTCGAGCTGAGCATATTCTTGTCGTCATTTTAGGACAACCCGGTAGATTTCTTACAGCAGTACAATTTACCCCTCAGGGGTTTTTTCCTCATAATATAATAGTCTGTTTTGCATAAGTCCGGCATTTCATTTGCTAAGTATTGTTTTCATCAGGTAACACTTCGGTACGTGGAAGTCTCGAGAGAAAGAGGAAGAAAGATGGAACGAGGGAGCATTTCCCATTAATTAATAGTTAGCGAAATGTAGAATAAGGTTCTTTCAAGTCTATACAACCATCTCCTTGGAGAACGTGTCTCGTAATCGTTTAGCTAGCTTTTCGAGAAATTCGGCGACATACCGACACTCGAGTAAGTAGGTACGAGCATTAAACGAGTATAGCCCACTTGCCAGCATAAGTAAAAGTACAAAAGACTAAAGAGCTCGGTGCCGTTGGATGATGTCGAAAATTTTGATGCTGCATGCGCATCTATGTACACAATACGCGTACCAAGACAGTCGATATTATAAGTACTCGTATTATCCTGTTGGCAATTTGTTCTAGCACTATAGCTGATGGAGAGAAACTGTGCAAGGGGAGAATACGTGGGAAACAGCCTCGAATATATTATTTTATTATTCATAAGAAATTCATGAAAAGGTTTTTTTAATTGAGATTTTTCTCAAAAATTACGCAGAAATCTGTTTTATGAAAAATAATCGCATTATTTTATTTATTTTTTTTTTTTTCAAATTCAAATTCTTTATTCTTTTGCAACTAATAATTTTAGTTCAACTCAGCGTGATCTCTTTATTTCACGTAATTTAGCGATGCGATGTGACGTACATGTTTACCTAATTTATTATATGTACATATTAATTTATTGGGAAAAAAGAGAAAATTAAAAAAAAAAAACAGACCAAAATACTTCTTGCGGCAATCTGATTCTCTATGTTTGGCCTCTTTTTCCAAAACGACTCTCCCGCATACTAACGCCAGTTCTTCCAATTTCTCATTGTAGGTAATTGCAACTCTGGCACAAATGGCGAGCATGAGTTTCGAATTTCCCCAGCCCTATTTCTTCCTGCATTTTGAAGGTGTGGAAATACGGAGGATATTGGTGTAATTTTTCTTTGTTGGTTTTAAAAGTCGCTGCAGGTCAACCTGAACAGGCGAGTTGCATCATAGAGCAGCAATCATTATAGCAATATCTGAAGAAAAATTGAAATGAAAAAAAAATCTTGCGACATGACCACGTGTGAACGTCATAATTATCGTGTAGCTTGTACGGTTTAAGCACTCTGTTTAGGTTTGTGAGGTCCGAAGTGTTTCCTCACATTTTACTACATAAAAGGGACTCAGGCATCGCCACCTTCAGAGTTGCCCTTCAAAAAGCCCCCTCCGGAGGGATTCCTAAGAGATCTCATTTAGAGGGGTTTCGCTATTTTGAAAAAATTGTATAGTACTTATAACAAATGAAATAACGAAATCGCGGTTAAAAAAAGCCGGAGGTCTATCTCTACGTGAGAGTGCAACATTGCGGTGGCATCGGCAAAGTATAGAGTAAGTTGCATACATGTTGTTGGGGAAGCTTCGACACTTTTTGGTAAGAAAAGATACATATATTTTATATACTCCAAACTCCTTTTAAAAGGTTGCAACACCGGTATTATATGCGATTCCCATGCAATACATACATATAATACTGTGAGATATAAATCCTTCGTTTTCAGAATCAGCACGAAAAATCGCCGAATTTCTTTACTTTGAAAAGTTGAAAATATCATAGGTAATTTTCAAAGATTTCATTGAGAGAAAAAAAAACATCACTTTTTGTTTGTATAAGTGTACGTTACCTACACAAGAGGTTAGAAGCTATAGGAAATACAAACATTATATTTCTTACGAAAAATAATTTTGCTGATTAGAATTATTTTTGGCCAACTCCAAAATATTCGCCTCCAGATGTCGTCTACTTGGATGAAAACTAGCAAATTAGCATAAATACATAATTAATACCAACGAGTAAGTTGTGATATAGCGATGCATGAAATCTAGATGGCTAGACCGAACTATATCATTTACCAACATACCCAATCGCTATTTTTTATTCTAATTGCTTTTCGTTTTTTCACTTATCAGTTTGCTGAAGTCACGCGTTAAGTCTCTAACCCTCTATCCAAGAAAATTCCTCGAGTTTTTCATCTTACACGCTTGCAATATTTTTGTATGACCACATATTCCCCCCCCTTCCTCCCCGTCCTTCCTTACTACTACGACGACATATCGCACTAATACCTCCGCAACACAGTAGCTAGCTAGTAGCTACTAGCTACGGGTACCTAGAGACAGCTAAGTCGATGAGTGAAATTACACGTAAAGTATCCACGAATCGTTGCAAATCGTACCCATCGAAAGTTTGCGTATAAATCTGCTTCGCGCCGCGCCACACCACGCCACGCCACGCCACGCCGTAGCTACCGCTTCAATTCTCAATAGGCGTTAAAGTTTAATACGGAAAACTCAATTTCGCCGGTGGTTAATTATCGGAAAACGGCGTTTTCCAAAATAAAAGTCCCACTTCGTTTCTACTTCAGAATACCATCAAGCGGTAAATTTATGTACGTATAGTTTTTGCGATGAAGTTGTCCGGAAAAGCCAATTACTCGGGTGTCTGATTTTTCGTGCACGCTTTTCAAACAACAACCGGAGAGATGCAGAATATAGATAGGCTTGAAAAAGTAAATAACAAAGGTATGAAACGGTAAAAACGAGCTCGTATATCATTGACGGCCCCTTATAGCATCGATGCGACGCCATCCCCATCTCCATCTCCATCGCCATCCCTTTCTATCGTGTGCTGTACATGGAGATAGCTATACAGATAGGAGGCGACGCGACGCGACGCACTCTCAGCATACGATACAAACGGATTTACGTGCACTAGCTATATGGTCATGTATCCGTGTCTAGGTAAAATAGATATACCTGATGTAAATAGGTACTAAATACATAATATGTAATAGGTATAGGTATGTGTTTTATTTTCATTACCACATTCGTAGGTTAAACACTTAAGGTTATACGAGTATGTTGATACGAACGGCGACTGCTATAATCGTCCTTACTTAGGTATTATTTATTATTAGACGCGCGTTAATTTTAATAGGTATTTAATGGCGCTCACATTTGGGCAAATTTATAGCACCAGCGATAAACCATACGTACTTTTGTGCATATCTATCTGTTCAAATAATACTTATAGGTCTTATATTAGCTTATGAACACTCTATACATAGATAATAGGCATAGTATGTAGGTAGCTGGGTAGTAGGTACGTATTAATACGTACGTATGTACTCGTACCTACTTACTATACAACACATACTGTGTATGTACGTATACGATACTTAATGATGGACTGTATCTGTAGCTGTACTCGCGGGCGCCTAATAAAACCAAGTTAATCACTAAAACATAATATATGTAATATACGGTAGGTAATAGGCACGAATTGAGTGCACCTATGCTGGTAGCAGCAAAAGGTTGACGAAGGTATTTGAAAAAATTCAGTCGCAATATTTCACTGCTTTTTCTACGTTAGCAGGAAAAGACAATTTGGCGAACATTTTCGAGCAGAAAATTGTGCTGGCGGAAAAAGCAACGTATAGATTTAGATACTTAGAATACGCATACACATACACGTATATACACCTTGCTACGTACTACGCGAGTATGTAGATGCACAAAGGCATGTTGGAAGAAGCCGAACTAAGACGTTAACGGGGACACGATGTCCCAAAAGACAATCCTTTTGTTTCAATCTGTTGTCAAGATAATGATATGCGTGAAACATAACGATGCAGAAGTGCTGCCTCCTGTTGGGACCTGAAATTCCCAAACCATACCATCTATCAGCGACTTTCATTTCGAATAGAAAAAGTCGCCAACGATTTCTATTCGCCGACAATCTTCAGCATCTCAAAGTATTCGGCAGATTTTTCTTTCGTTTCGCCTACCCGCTCTCTTCGCCTTCTCTTTCTCTTTCTCCTTTTACCCTCGTCAACTTGGTAGGAAAAGTTGAATAACAAAAACTTATTTGCACTTCACCTTCTACTCTCCTTCAGATACGTACAGTATACCGACTTATATATACGCATCAAGGTGAAGTAAAACATTGTCCGTCAATTTTGATGAAATTTTAGTACGTTGTTTAGTTCGAATTCGAAATATCCAATGTTCACACGCATCAGCTTTCGAAAAGCTATTCAACATGTTCGTCCATAGAAAGCCAATAAAGGTATAGGCCTATCTTACCATAGCGATCTACTTTCCACCACCCCCGGTCTAGAGAGTTGAGATGGTAAAATACGTTACTCGTGCAGTTGTACCAATATTATTGTAACCGAATGTAAATACTGTAACTTTAATATATGTAGATGTACCTTGTAATACCTAATCATAAAATTGTGGGCGTTTCAACGTTACTTAACCCTAGATTCTTAAACTGAGTGAAAAAATGCCCGGTGTAGATTTCTCGATGCTCAACGCGTTTTAACGCTACCTAGTGCAGGATAATCATCCTCCTTTTCGCAACAAAATGCGCTACGAGTTGAACTGTTTCCTCTTGTGCGTATTGGAAGGGGGTGTGACTAAAAGTTTTTCTCAACATAATTTTTCATATTGAAATAGTAACAAATTAAAAAAAAAGAAATGGTCAATTTTTTATTGAAAGGAACCTAACAACGAGTTTCCTAATAAATTTGCGAAGAAAGGCCAATTTTCAAGATGAAAATTTTTATTTTCAGAAAACGACTTTTTTGAGGGTAGATGGTGTATTTTCACAATAACCCATCCTCGTAGGCTTAATTACAAGGCTATAACTGACTTTTTAATGTTTATATAGTGTAGGAAATTAGGAATCTAGGGTTAATAACTTGACTGCTCGAGCAATACGCCGAATAACGTGCCGCTAATTTTTACATTGGTACTTACGTGTATGAATTTTTTCTATCTTTCAGCTATATTTTGTTGTTCGAAAAATTCCTTCTTCCCTCCTTTGTGTGGTATAAAAGTTATCTTAAAACAGGTTACACCACTTCGCTATCTTATGTTGACGTAACCACATATAAAATGCGCAGGCTTATAAGGTGTCATGTCAATATAAGTAACATGAATTTTTTAAAGTCTCGATGGCCACGGGGAAGTGATCTAACCTGCATCAGTAAGTGAAATCATTTTGCTTCCTACTAGTAGGCATTTTTAAATCACACTCGACACTCCAATAAAAAAATGACAATGATTCGTTCGAGCGTCCCATGAAAAAAATCTGCGTTGTTAACTTGCGCCTATAGCACGAGCGAGAAACAAAGAGGGCCAAACGTTTCCCTACACGTCACTCGTTTCCATAATTCCTTGTGAATTGTAAATTTTAACCATTTAAAACGCTACCCAAAATTAATGCCGCACATTTCTTCAATTCCGCCGCCCTTCTCCCAAGCAGGGACGTACCGAAAGGGGGGAGGGGGGAGCTTCCCCCCCTTGGCTTTTGGAAAGTTGGTAAATTTGGAGTTTTAGCGTAAAGTTGGTAAATTTGACCACTTGTGCAGTATTTAAATTTTTTGAAGACTAACAAGACTGCGCATCATATTGTTTCGTGAAGCAAAAAAAAAAAAAAAAAAAAAGTCAACAGTTGGTAAAATTTCATGGTATTAGTTGGCAATTTTTGGTTTTCTCCCCCCCCCCCTGAAGAAGGTCTTCGGTACGCCCCTGCTCCCAAGAAAAAATTCTGTAAATTATCAAAGTAAAACGTATTTTTGAAAAAACAAAATCATTATAACAAATTTTTAAAAAATAATAAGATTACATAATAAAATGTATTCATGCCCGCTCGTCTCAATTCATGAGCTTATTGTGGCCAGAGCATCATAAATACATTAGGCAAATGTGAAACTTATGAACATTTTTTTTTGATTTTCTTGAGTAGTTTTTTGCCGCCGCTAAATTTCTGGCCTACTGGCAGCCACTGCTCAAAATGTTTCTACATAATTGTATGCTTTTTTAGCGAAATCATTCCCTCTCTACAATTCAAATATTACTATCATCATGAACGCAATATTTCTGCGGTTCTCGCGGCTATTCTGCAACATCAACATTTTCATACGTATTTGCTGTTGAGAGTGAGATCGAGTCTAAATACATCACTGGCCGTGACTGGATTCACAAAAAAAAATGCGCATCAGCAAACAAACCGATTATAGATCTCACCGCATACCTATTTCAATGTCTACCAAATTTTGAAAGTGTGAAAAAATTTTAACCGTATTTGTACAAAAAATTTTAGATGGGTATTCGCCAACATTATCGGAATTCAAGTCAATCTTTTTAATTTCTATTAAAAAATATAAAATTTTATCTGTTGTGAAAGGCGAATAACGCGTACAGGAGTAATTTATCGATCATGTGTATAGTATACAAACTTGCCAAAATCAATTTTTTTGACATTTTTAAATTTATAAATACTTTGACATAATTTTGGCAAGTATTTTCATTTACCTACTTTGAAGAATGGTCGTTTGTCAACTATTGCTCTCTTGCCTCCTTCATTTTTCAACAAACACCGCAATGACGTTGTTAACTTCTTCATTTTGGTTGATGTATTTGAAAAAATTCTGCTGTTCATATCGTTTTTTCCATCCTCGAAGGAAACACGAAGCCCATGTTTGCAATATAGGTAGTTCTTTTTTTAATGCGTTGTCATTTTTGTTAAAATCTATTCCGAGTTCCGACATATCTTTTCATTTCTTCGAAGGTTAATGGTTGGAAAATGGAAATGGATGTGGTCAGCAGCTAGCACACAATGGAGTACTTTAAATATCTTTAACCAACGACGTAATATTATTTAGGGAGCCTCGCCTCTAGTTCCCCTTGGACTTGAGTTTTCTGTTGTCGGCGTCCAAATGTTTGTACACGTAACTATTCTCATTTCACATTTTTCATTGCTTATTCAAATGATCATTTTGATTTGAAATTTGGAATGACTCAAATTGAAAAAAAAAAAAAAAAAACGAAAAAAACGAAAAAAAATCGCATCCTATATATTTTTATGCAAGTATGTGGAGGAATTGGAGAAAAATGTCTGCACTATTGCACTCCTTGAGAAAATTATGAGTAGATATGTTCTTGCTTTCATATACACAGAATTGTATAAAGCGTATAAGTACGAATAAAATAACAATATCGTATTAAAATAGAGCGTGGCTTATGGTGACAACGAGTATTTTAGAACCTTTTTACTATATAGGTATATACTTGTCTTATTCTATGGTGTAGTTATTGATGCACTAGGAACTCGTACTTACGCTTCCGCGCTATAGATTGACGAAAACGACGAAAATTCTTATTTTTCTATTGTTTACGTAACATAAAAACAATATATTCACCAGCCTGCGGAATATTTCTTCTTATTATTATTGCCATTGCCGGTATTATTTTCTTTTTCTTGCGAGGTATTTCTTTTTTTTGTTATTATTATTTTCATTTTTTTTTGTTTCGCGACGAATGGATGTGTGAAGGTGCGGGTGCAGATGCTAGCACATATATATGTACATATTTTGGTATAAGTGTATAGGAGTATACCTACGTATTTACGAAATGGTACGTATCATAAGTAATACGTATATATATACGGTAGGTATTTTCGGTATACCGTTAGTTACCTTCTTGCCTTTCTGTTTGGCATAACAGCTACTCTCGTCTCACTCGTAGCTAGTAGCTAGCTCATAATCTTTTATAGAACACAATGATGTTGCGACGCACATCCAACAATATTCCTATATCGTAATGCACGATCGTTGTGGGAATAAAAGCGCTAATGTTTCTTTTTTCGTGTGTCTTGCAGCTATATACGTATGTATACCGGTGGTAAGTACATCTCGCGTCTTCTTTTTTACATCTCTGTGCCGTACAAGAATGAGCTATATGTACGTAGTAGTCGAGTCGCTGACGCTGGCGCTGGGTACTTCTTCGAAGAGGTATTGTAGTACGTATTGCATATTAGAATATATGTATTCTTTTTTCCTTTTTTTCTTTTTCGTTCTTTCCTTCCTCTTTCTTCTTTTTTTTTTTGCCAACTCTCTTGCTGTTTCTCTTTCTGACGGTATAATGTAACAATTTTGAGGCTTTCGGAGTATTTTCTATTTTATAAAGTTTAAAGGATGAATGTGCAGTCGCCAGGGATTCGCCAAGACGTTGGAAACGAGCCACGTAATACTTGATGTAGCTACTACGGCTAAGTAGCTACTAGCTAGGTAACCTGTTCGGAAGGAATTTTCGTTTTTCACTTTGGTTCGCGCAATGATACGGCCTACCTACATACGGTACAACTAATGATTTTAAGCGTCAGTTATAATGGCACTGAATTTTTCACAGAAAAAGTTGAACCTGTGTTTTTTTATGGAACCGTTTATAATAGTCAGTGAATCAGGCAATGAAAGATTCTCTGGGTTTCATTGAAAAGTTGAAATATTTCCACTTTTCAGTGAATTTCTACGGTGTCAAACATTTGTTTGTTCATGTTACTCTGTTATCACTTCAAAATAATGGGGATTTTTTGGATAGTTCTAGCCATTCCATGAAAATTTCATTGACACAGTCAGTGCCATTATAACCGACGCTTTACTCGCGAATAATTTTTTCTTCTTCTTCTTCTTTCTTCGTAAGATATCTATACGAATATCGTATAGTTGATGTCATCGAAAAATGAAACTAAACATGGCGACAAAATATCCCAATACTCTATGGGTATAGTAAAAGTAAATGCGAGCTCTTAAAATGACCGTTCGGAGATTCGACTGCTTTGGTTTGTGGTAAAAGGTAAAGGTTGTTGCTGTTGTTTAAACCCTTTGTACGCTCGTCGCTTTGTGTGCTCATAGGTGCGAGAGTACCTACAAAAAAAGAGTTCCGAACCGGTTAACAATAACGAGCGTCAAACGTTTCGAGATAAACATGTTAACAGAAATGTTATTTGTATTTGCGGTTTCTTTAGCTGTTAGGTATAGGATTCGTCACCGTAGGTGTGCCATATTTCCGCTAATTTTCCCGAAAATTAGACAAATCATTTTTCATCGTTGACGTTAGAATAGTCAAACAGAAAGAGGCTTTTTATTTGGTCTGCATTGGGTTACTCGAGTAGTGGCTGTCAACGCAATCGTGGGAATAAATAGAATATAGTCCAGCGCCAGCTAACTATAAATTCTTCACTTCAGTTAGATGAAATACCAACGATATTACGCTAAATTTTTCCTGCATTCCAACGAAGATAAGTTCGCAGATGAATATGCCCGAAAGCGAACATCCTTAGAAGTCTACAACTAGACGTATTTTTCAATATTGCTAGTTTTATAGGTTAGGATAATTTCCTCTAACCAATGAGAAGAGACGATAGCTTGGAAAACGAAAAAAAAAACCAAACAAACAAACAAGAAACGATTTTTTAGTTTATCAGCAAGTTTTTGGGTTAAAACTTTTTTCAATTTTTTTTTAAGAAGCGTCAGATTTTACGCTGGTACATTTTATTGAATGAATAACAAATTAGTAATAATTCATACGTCGCAGATTACCTTGCATAGGCTCAATTTGAACTAACTGTTTAGAAGAACGGAAACAGAATATGCTCAATCATTATATCTCGCAAGGGAAAAAAAAATCATCATACCTAATATTACTTCAAAATAACATCATTCAGATGTTTTAATCGCGTAGGTAATAGGTTGTACTTTACGATTATTTTTTTTTTTTGGGGGGGGAGTGGGTCGAGAAATGACCGCTGTAACCAGTAGTGCTTTCATTTAGTGGTATACAAGTACAATAACGAATAAGTTGGTATCCTTGGTCAGAACAAATGTTTGTGATATTTTCCAGCGTGAAAAAATACCAAAAAAAAAAACTACATCATTTTTTTCAGAATATTTTACGGTTAGTTACTAGAAATTTATTGCTGGTTTTATGTATTTATCTACCTACGAATTTACCACTGGATTATGGTCAGTTCATCAACGGTTTTTATAAGATGATTAATCATCACTAACATTTGACCGTTCTAATGGATACGGCAATGCCAAGGCCGCACTATTGGGTTTTGCCGCTATAAGCTTTCTTTAATACCGATGCCCTCTACCCCTCCTTCCACCACAAAAACTCTGCAAACTGCCAAAGCAAAACATATTTGAAAAAACAAATTGTAACAAATTTTTAAATCAAAAACGAAGATTCAATAAAATTACATGATTAGGTATATGTATTCATCCCCTCTCGTTTCGATTCATAATCGTATCGTGGCCAGAACATCGTAAATATTAGACATTTTCTTTTTTTTTTTTTTTAAATGAAGTAGTTTTTTTTACCGTTGGCACAAGCTTACTGTGCCTATAGGCTAATACGACCCTGAGCAATGGCTCATTTCTATTATTACTAGTACTCGCAATAACTGATCATTACTATCTTGGTATTCAAAAATTTAGTTTTAACACTTTATTCGCTGACAGTATTTTTTCACGTGACTCATTTGTAATGAAAAAAAAATTTGATAGGTTTTTTTTTTATTTTATCATTTGATGATTTTTGGTTTCTCCAAGTGCCTCCGTAACATCTTGGCGGATGATTTTAAATCCATAAAGGAATATCTTAGTGCACACTTACTAACTTATATGCAATAATCTTTTTGAGCAACGAAATCACATATACGTATACTATAAATAAATCTGTCCGATATCGTCTCATGCATATCTCCAAACTCCATGATAGCCTTAAGGTTTAAACATTTTTTCCTACTAAAAAAAGTCTAATAATAATAATAATAATAATGATAATAATACGTCCATTCAAAGGGTGACAATAAGACTTGCTCAAACGACCGCTGGTGAGAATCCTATAATATACCTGTAGGTACCTGAACTTGTATATTTAGTTTTCCTATATCAGTCTCTATATACTCTGTAGGAAGTTGGAACGTTGAAATATCTGTGTGAAAGCGATTAAGTATTACTTTCCGTTTTGTTAGTCTACTAATGTGTTGTGTGTGGGCACTGGGCGCCAGGTACAAATAGACCTTTCTATTCCTTTAAGGGTGAAAGTAAAGATAACGGGACTTGGCGGATTTTTTAATGATTAATTTTCGGAGTTTACATGGTATATTATTTTTTTGCACTTTCCAATTCTCTCTTTTCTTTTTTTTTTTTTTTTTTATGTGTATTTCTTTTTATACGTATTTTCTACGTGCATCCGCTGTTCTGTTCTGTTCTTATATAGTTCTACATTTTACTCGTTAAGAAATAAGGATTCGCTGTACGTATATATTGCACGAATGTGACTAGCTGCCTATTCAGTATGTATGATACTTTATTGTCGCAATCGCAGCCACGTCGCATTTAGCGAATGGTGCTTGTGGTTAAATATGCGACAGAAGGTTTGAAAATTTCAAGTACAAAAGCGTTTAATGCGAGTCAATAATCCGTGACGGAAGTGCTGTTCATTTTAAAACCGCAACAGTTGTAAATAGAAGCCGTAATTCAAGCAGCGATCTTTGGTGTCCGTTGAAGAGTGATTATCTATTGGTTCTTTGGTCGCGACTCATGTAGACCAGCACAGGCCATAGGCCATAGACTATAGGGTAGGGTGCGCGCGATTGTCTATGCATTTTATAATATACATACACGTAAATTGAGCGAATGTACAGCGTACACGTAGTAAACTGCACTCTATGCGCGGTGCACCTATTATAATTGTAATACGTATACGAGTATAATGCTCGTACACTTGCTGCTTAAATTCTTACTCCATTATTACAAAACTGTCCACGCGTACGTAATACTGATGCTTATATACACGTCTTCTTCGACAATATAGCTATTAATAACAATTTTATTTACATTTATTTTTATTTTTATTTTTATCCAACATATAATTGAAAGTTTATTATCCAAGTGCATACTATAATCGAACAATAATTTTAAAATTTAAATAATAAATATCATACTTTTGAGCACTATATAATCATACATCATGTGTGCTTATGTTTTGCAGCGCAATCAAAGCGATATGAAAAAAAAGAAAAAAAAAAAAGAAAAAACAACAACACTCTGCTAGGTGTTACCGTACAGAAGCTCGGTAATTTGTTCGGAGGAGAACTCGGCAAAGATTATAAAATGAATCAGAAAGCGAGAATCGAAAAGAGCGTAAGGGGCTTCGCGCCTCGTCCCTTCGTCGCAAGGCTGTAAAAGTGAGCGAGAAATAAAGAGCGGGAAAGAAGGAACGACTGACTTCGTTTCGGATGAAGTTGTAAAGCAATCAAGCAGCCATATTGCGGTCTATGTGTAACAGCCCCCTTGGGGGGCACCTTCGCGTGACGTACATTCGACTGGTATTCTCGCCAATAAAACTCGTTTCTTCTTCGTCCCTTTCGATAGGAAAGTTTGTAATTACAAAATTAAACCTGACTGTCATTTTAAAGAAGTCGCTTGTTTCGCGAAATTTGAATTCAAATGTAGCCTCGGCTTTAGGGTGTCCTTTTGCAATGCTGCATACGCTTAAGTTTGGCTTCGAAACGAAATCGGCTAATGGTGCTGAGCCATTTTTTCGCGTAATTCGTTAGAAAAATTTCATTGCAGCTACGTAATACGTATATCTACGAACGACTCTACGCACGTGTATTTACACGAGGCACATTCTGTCGTGTTGTCGTTTTTATTTTAATACGCATCATCACCGATACGTATACCTAGATAGCAAACCATCGCATACCTACTTACAGGTATCTCTACCTAATGGGTAATCATATACGTATAGGTATTATACTCATCTACGTATATGTACGTAGATTGTACAGTTTTGCTGGTACGCCGTCGTATCGGTATCGGTATCGGTATCGGTATCATTAATTAAGCTCGCGTGCGTGTTTATCGCGGTAAAAAGGTCATGATGTCGTCGTTTATACGTATAGTCGGGCTCGGGCTCGGGCTCGGGCTCAGGCTCAGGCTACGTATATTTGTATATGTATACACTATAATGTAGAGTATATACCTACGAGTAGTAGCAGCGGAGCGGAATGCACGTAACGGTGTTATATGACCCATGTAACAGGGTAAACGCGAACTAGTACGTATATACGTACCATCGTCATATGCTCTTTACGGGAAAAAGCAGCCAGTGCCAGTTAGCCAGCCGGAACGTAGGGGTTAACTGAGAGGAAAGAACAGAACAGGTGGGTATAGCTTTTTGTACGCGAAGAGTTACCATAATATACCATTACCATTACTGGTACTTGGTGCGCGATTTTCGTGGTGTCGAATCGACGCGGCGTGTAATTTCAAAAAGGGATAATCTTATTAATCATAAATAAAATACATACTATACGGTCTACTCGTCCGAATCTTCGTGGCTATGTTGTCAATTTCAGCATAAGTTAACGTGTTGGTATACTCGTATAGATCAATAGCTAAGCTAAAACGTTAGAATACAATCTACATAGGTATTTTAAATGGATAAAACATTTTTAATTTTCCATAATTATTTTCACACGCTAGGTCGCCGTAAGTTCATATATGTCCTAAATCGACTGAATTGAATGCGTATGAAATTTTTTGCTATAGCTACCAATCTATATACTCGAGAGGTACTACATATTCGTATATAATCAGCAGCAAGTCATAGGTAATTACTAATTAGGTACATGTCATAGGTAACGATACTAACTGTATTTAAGGTAGCTATATACTAACTTGGTATACCTACGTATTTATTGTACCTATGTGTTTTAGCGAGTATCTACGCGTATAGTCCAACCAGGAGAGGAGGTGCACCGGGTTAACCATTTAACGACTAATGTGGTGACCAAATACCGGTACACATACTTGGATACACGGCACACGCATACGCATAAGTATACTTACATTTATATAGTACGAGTATATAGGCGTTTAACTTATACTACATTCATGTGCGTATACGACGAGTATGAGTATACCTATAGGTATTATATAGTATATACGTATTATAGGTATATATAGCCGTCAAGGCTGTACTTTTTGGTTAAATATTGCGACACTTGTTAAAGGTAGGTAGTTTATGTTATCTTTCGCCATGAAGGCAGGTATTAAACGTTCGGTGTTTTTATTGGTAAGTTAAAAACATTTCCACGTTATAGTATGACACCGTGGGGATCCACAAAATGGGTCTTATACTACAATCTAACTCCTCTTTTATTTGGGCCGCGGCATCTCGCACATACGTGCAACACGCTATAACAGTCAACCTGAGTATCTTTTCATTCAATGAGCTGCTCTCGTTTGCCTTTTCGTTTTCGTTTTCGTTTTCGTTGGCTCTTCATTTTGCGCTTTACCATTATTTCCGACTTGGCATGTCGCTGTACCCGGTATGGTGTGCTGTATGCCCGATACGTATCGTGCGAATGCCAATGCTGGCAATTCCAACACCAAAATCGATGATGCCAATATACGCAAAACCAATCGATCGTATTCGACCTTTTATGATCGACATTTAACCATAATCCATAATACTCGTACGTATTACGTAAGTATAGTATGTACTTATACAGCACATACCACTTCTCCCCCCCCCGCCCATTAGAGCGTTCTTCGCGATATAAGCGAAAGCTGTACGTATAGGCTACGTCGTTATTATAGCCATAAATAAGAAATTTGAGAATGGCCAGCAAAAGTTTCGAAAAGGTCTAAAGGGTAGTTTCTCAAAAAATCGTACAGATGTGTTCGCTAGACGACACGAAGCAGTGATGCGTGTTAGCTTTGCACGGAAGGGCTCGCTATTTTTCCATTCACAATGAAGCCTCATTTTTTAGCAATTGCGCCGCGACTCTTAGGGGCACCATGTGTTTCATAAAAAAAGAAACCCCGGGTATTATCTTTCCTGTAAGTGGCCTACCGATTTCGCTATCGTTCTATTGTATTCTCTTATTGAAAGTAACGTAAAATTCTATTGTTAATGTAAATATTATACGGCCTCGTAAAATATCCATTAAACATATAACGCGCCACGATGATATTTTTTATCAATCTAATCAATAATGAAACACAAAAAAGACAGAAGTGGGTGGTTACTGGCTAGCGGATAACAGATAACGCGGCATTTTGTTTTTTTCTTCTTTTTATGTTTTGTGTACTCTTCCTTCTCGCTCGTATGCAAATGTGGTTTAATTGAGTGCCTAGTACCTACTACCTATGCCCGAATTCGAGCAGTGATACCACCATCAATACCATCTCTATCGAATGGAAATCGATAGCCATATCATTGATACCTATACTGAAAGAAGACAGTAAAGCCGCGTACCTATCGCATATCGTCAACACTACAGTAGGTCCGGTTCCTTCGTGATATGCGGTGAAAAATATTCCCTCTACCTACGCGACACTCGTACACATTAGCATATACCTATGCGTAAGTACAGTAAGTATTGAGTGCATATAATGTACAATTGTACATGCAACAATATTTTCATTCAAGTAACTTGTATACTATCTTACGTTACAATAATTACGAGCTCTTTAGAGTTTAGAGCAATCCGGGATCCACAAGCATCGCGTGTGTGTCTCTTCAGTGGAATCACAAGAAACATGAATCTCGCATATCCCCTCCCAAATTAACCGAGAAAGGTCACACACTTTTCATTTTTTTTTTTTTTTTTGTATTTGTTTTTTAATACATTTGAGTAATTTTGAGAATAATAATTTGGTAACCTCCTATAAACCATCGTAATTATAATTTTAAAAGTTATTTCATTTTTGTAACTTAGGTAGGTATTTTTGCGTAGAGTAAAAAGCTCAACCTTCGACGATGGCTTCACCTTTTGGTAAAATCTTTAAATTTTATGAAATACTTCACAGTTTTCAGAAGTGGTTAAGTATAATTATAGTTCTACTCCTACGAATCTATATTGATTCCAAAAGATGCTTAACTTTTTAATGATGTTAACAAGACCATAGTGAACACGATTCATTGATAAGAGAAGTTTTGAAAATTTTCGTCGAAATACAGAGCGTAATCCAAGTAACTAGTCCTGTTTTCTGATTCGTCGTATGTCGTGTGTAACAACCAATCAGCAAGTTGAAAAATGTTAAATTACCTCCATTCACTCTTAAAATGAAAACATGAACGAGCAATCACAAACGAATTTCAGTCGTTCAGTTCATCTTTATTGAAAATTGAAAAGTGAACTACGAGTATATTAGGTACGTACCCATATAGGTAGGGTTCAACTTCGACGGTAGAAAAGAAATATTCTAGGTTTTATCACATTGTAGCCTTATGATTGGTCGTTACACACGTGACGTAAGATCAACCAAAAATCGCACCAGTTACCAGTATTACTCATCTATACATTTTGTTGATCTGCAAACAGTAGGATGGAGAGAATGGGTAATTTTTTTCAATACATAAATTTCTTCAGTGCACAAGAAATTCGTAAATGTATACCTACTTCATTGAACACTCATAGTAATTCAATGAGTTGAACATTTTTTTTCTTCTTTATAATGATTTGTAACGATAAAAATTGTGTTAGGCGATGGCATATGAAAAATTTAATTTTCTTTCAATTTGAAAAATCGATTTCAACCCAGACTTACACTATAACTGCTTTTATATAAGTGATTATGTTTAGAAGAATTATACGTACGATTTAAAAACATTTACACACTAAAGGAACTGAGCTTATGAAAGCCGCTTCGCTCACAATTAATTTTTCAATGTGAAAAAATATATATATATATAAATAATGTACTTAACTACTTACCTACATAAAATTTTAAGAGATGAGTAATTTTCAACAGGAAAGCACATTACTTTGGAAGTGGATCGAATTTTAAGGAAAAGAAGAAAAAATAAAAATGTATGAAAATTTTAACCAAAAAAAGGTTTCAACTCTACTTCAAAATTTTTTCTAGACTACGAAAATAAACTTCAAAAAATACCGTGACATAATAAGTTATTGGCAAGTTGGATGAGAATTGCTTCTTCGCAATCAATTTATCAGGCCGCATATCGAATTTATTCGTGGTAACTTCGACATTACGTATGAAAGCTGTTTCGATAAATTCGAGCGTCGAAAATGATTCCGCTTTTGCATTCTACTTTTTCAACTTTTTTTTTTATAAAAGTTAGTGAACATTCATTTACACAATAGCTTAGCGAAGAGAGAAAAAAAAACGAAAAATAGCGAAGTCGGATTCAAATTAATTCTGCGACGTGGTTTTTATTCCTCAACCGCTCTCTACAATGATTTCGATTTAGACACTGCTTCCAAATTTTGCTTTGTTTTGAAAAGTGTTTATTCGATGTCAAAATACGGCGTCAGGGTCAGACTACGTACTACGTTAATAGAATAAATCTTTGGTCAAAGTTTATTTTTGTAAATTACATTTAAGTCGAAGTGAAATCGAAGGTCAAATTTTGAAAAATATCTCTCGTATTAGCTGGTCAAATTGTAAGTTTACTTGTATTAGAGTCGTCTGTAATCTGTTCGAAATTAGGTATCTCGATATATTTTATTTGTAGTCACGTCTCGAATAGCGGAGATTTTTTCATTCAATGGGTGCGTGGTTTTGCGCATTCTTCTTTCTACCTTGGGTATTAGGGTGCCACTTATTTTTCGAAGTTCGACTTTTTGGTGAGGACTCCCCCTTAAAATGTTCCTTTGGGCTTCTAATGAAGCCCTAAAAAATTTCAGCCCGAAAAAATAATTTTAACCCGTGGCGACTTGAGCTCAAAGTTTCCAAAAATTTGAAATTTTTCAAAAAAAAAAAAATTATTTATCCATTTTTTTTTTTTTTGTTGTTTAAACCATATGCTTGGCGTACTAACGACCCCCAAAAATTTAACAGAACAATTTTTCCAAAATTAGGGGGTTACCAAAATTTTTTCATCTTGATGAAAAGTACATAATATTATGTATTTTTATGAATTTATTGAAAATTCGGTAATTCACGAGTCAAGTATGATTTTTATTATCTTCATTGATGATAATCGAAATGCAATGAGCTATGCATAAAAAATGTATATTTTTAGTAAAGTTTTAACACACCTGGTTTTGTCAATCGCATAAGTATTCGATCGTCTTCCTTTTTCCCTTTGTTTGCACAAGAATTCTTTGTCTTCATTTATTTTCATGATGTCAAGTGCATTGGCAGAAGCAATGTCGAATAGGTCGTTCAATGATTCTTTAAAATCATTTTCTCTCTGCTTAAATACTGGATTAGTTTTTGATTTATTTTTAACTAATTCTTTCCAAACATCATATAGTTTGCTAATTTTTTTAATAATTTTATCCTTGTTCTGAGTGGGAATTCGTGCCTTAGTCCAAAACATAATCACTTCCTCGGCAGTTAAAATTTTACTTTTTTGAAGGTTTAATAAACGAAATCTCAAATTATAAAACAAAACTTTTAACACATCACTCTTAGAAGGAAGTTTGGCGCCCGTAATTTGGCTACAACGCAGGTGAATAACTTATGCGATTGACAAAACCAGGTGTGTTAAAATCTTTACTAAAAATATACATTTTTTATGCATAGCTCATTGCATTTCGATTATCATCAAATGAAGATAATAAAAATCATACTTGACTCGTGAATTACCGAATTTTCAATAAATTCATAAAAATACATAATATTATGTACTTTTCATCAAGATGAAAAAATTTTGGTAACCCCCTAATTTTGGAAAAATTGTTCTGTTAAATTTTTGGGGGTCTTTAGTACGCCAAGCATATGGTTTAAACAACAAAAAAAAAAAAATGGATAAATAATTTTTTTTTTTTTTTTGAAAAATTTCAAATTTTTGGAAACTTTGAGCTCAAGTCGCCACGGGTTAAAATTATTTTTTCGGGCTGAAATTTTTTAGGGCTTCATTAGAAGCCCAAAGGAACATTTTAAGGGGGAGTCCTCACCAAAAAGTCGAACTTCGAAAAATAAGTGGCACCCCTATTGGGTATACGAAGGTGAAAAGCGAGATTTTTGAGGAAAGAATAAGGAACCGGTTGCCAGTCGAATGTGAGCCTAATTTATGATTTAGCCGACAGATGGATGTACGTATTTAATTAGATGAAATGAAAATAATATTCGCAGGAATGTGATGCTTAACGAGAACAGCATAGCTTGGTAATAAGAGGAGAGGAAAGAAATTTTATTGTAAGCTATACTCGTACATTGATAAGCAGCTGGCAAGGGCAAATCTTTATTTAAATACATAAATAGCTAAGTGGCAATAGGTGCTAAGTGATACACGTACTTATCAAGTTATCGAGTACCTACCTAGTAGCTAGAGCTACCTATGTGTATGTACCTATTACAGTAGCGAGGAACGAGGAAGAGTAGGTAGCAAACAGCACTGAGCTGTCTTTACTCTCTGCGCTAGAGATAGCACATAGATATAATATGTATTATGTAGTACGTAGGTACGTAGGCTATATACGAGTCGCATTATAAGTTGGATACCTCAGAAGCGCGAAACTATACCAGTACGTATGCGTAATATTAATACTTCGTCCCTCGTCGATATGTTTTACTATTGGTTTATCAGAGGGTGGTTTTTTAAACGACTCACTGTCGAATAAAAATGAGCTTACTTGTTAAAAAGGGAGAAAAAAAAAAGTTAAATTGTAACCTGATGTGCGCTCGAGTGT